>JZKD02S0439662.1:198856-225730 GCA_000966675.3 Picea glauca | reverse complement strand
TTATGTTTATGGAAAAGTCTCAGCCGTTCATCCTAAGGTCGCGTGTCGCAAGATCCGCCTGCATCGGTGTTTCGACATTCGGGGGTTTATGGGGTGAGAGTTTCGTGCTGATCAACATCGTGAAACCCTGAACCCTGATAGTGCTGAAAGCATAGAAGCTGGGGCCCGCAACATCATGAAGCATTTTCAGCCGTCCATTCAAAGGGGACACCTGGCGACAAACTGAGCCATCTTGGCATTTCGCCCGTCGCGACTTCAAGGTGCAAACAACAGCTCCATTATGTCCCGATGCACGAGATGCCAGGAGAGTCCCGGGCCCGGGCCCACAGTTGTGTCGGGTGAGTTCAAGACCGTCAGATCTTAGAGGGATGCGTGGCACCAGGTTGAGCCGCCTTGGCGTTTTGCTCATCGCGATTTCAAATTGTGGGAATATCTCCTTCCCATTCGCGAACGCCGAAAGCGCCTTGGGAATAGGCACATGATCACAGTCTGTGGTCACTTGGAGGAAGGAAGGAGCTAAATAAAGAAGGCCAAAGGTGGCAAGTTCAGTTACAGAGGTGATCATCGTAATCTCCAGGCACCATCGGACCAATTTCAATACTGTTTCTAGCATTGAAATAAATGAAGGCAAGAGCGGGTGGTTAAAACCTCCTTTCATTCATTAAGTGAGGGGACAGAGAGTCTGGCGAGCCACCTGCTCGCAGAGGTCTTGTGTATCAATTTCCTCAAAGAAGCCATGCCGAAGTCCTCAACTTGACAGAGAGGTCTGCACATGCTAGCTGAGCACTTAATGGCTCAGCTACCCTCCTTACAGGGGCCATTCATAGTAAAGGTGACACTTAAAGAAAAATATTGGTACGATTTTGACTGAAGGGACACCAAGCTTTGAGTGACTAAACACGCCTCTGTGAGGTGAATTTTTCTGGGTATATAGACTCATTTTTTTTGTATTTTGAAGGTATTGATGGTAGAGCAGAGCTCCTAATTGTAAAGTTTTAGCAGACATTCTATCTTTCTGGTCATGCATCTGTATATGAGATTTCTTATTTTATAACAGACAGTCTTCTTAATCCATCTAAATTTTTGTCTCATGCTAGGAGAGTTCATGAATGAATGATTCATGCAGATCATTGCAATTATGTCATGATAAAGGATTTATTTATGCATTATTGTATTCTCCGGTTTTCTGTGTTTGAGCGCAAGAAGATCTTGTGTTTGGATGCCTTCTTCTACACTCTATTGGAAACCTAATGTTTACTACAGACCTTCGCATCTCCTTGATATAAGTCTTCCCCCTACTCACCCTTACTACACCTCACTGTCTCAAGTTATCTAAGACCTCACTTGCCCATACATGCATGGCCTAGTTTCGAAGTTGGAACCACGTCATTTGAGTTAACCTCCATCTGATCACCCCATTAAACAAATCGTGACATAAACTGATGGGCATCGGGCTCTGCTCCTGCAAGAAATCCATGAGTGACTTCTGACGCTAACATTTCTGGCGCTGTTGCCGGGGACAAAGTTGAATATTTTTCCTGGGATTGAACGACAACGATCAACTGATTCTGAAAGTGCATCAGATATCAGAATTATCAAGATTGTTTCTGTGCACCTAGAGACTCCATTGTGACGACTCCGTTGGGGAGAAACTGCTCTATTAATTGTGGCTTTTAGAGGCAGACATACGCGGTCTCATCCACATTTTCCTCTAGCTACACCTGAAACCGATCCAGAAGCAGTGCTCCGAAAAGGGAAGGCCTCTGAAGAAGAAGTGTCCACCACCGAACCAGGTAATCCACCATATCCTTCTTTGGGAACTCCTTTTTCTCCTCTTTAGTTTCTCGACAGACCTGTTTCTGAAGTTTCCCGTTTCCTAAATTTCGGGAGTGTTCCTATTGAGTTTTCCTCTCCTGGTCTGGGACCGGAGGGACAAAACCTTGTCACTCCCCTCTCCCCTGAAACTGTGCCTTGGCACAGACTTAGAACCACAAAAGATTTCCCCACTCCTATCTTTACCACTCCTGCACAAAGAAAAACACCTACTGACTTGAGCTCGTTAGCCTTCTCCTTAAATCCTCTCTTGTTTCCCACTCCACTTCGGAACTCAATCCTAGTAGCCCCTTCACGAACTCCTTCTCCTCCCATCTCTCCTCCACCCAATATTCCTATGGCTGGTGCTAGTCCCCCCCTGAATAGAATGGATGCCATAGTTGCTGCTAGATATGCTCCTTTAGTCCTACCCCATCCTATGAATCCTCTTCCTGCTGGGGATTACTGCCGAAGAGCACCTGGCTGCTTTCTACAGTTATGCAGACAACCTCAACATTGAAAATGAAGATGTCTGGATGAGAGTCTTCGTCTAGAGCCTGGATGGTGAGGTGAGGAAGTGGTTTAGAGGATTGGCTCCAGGGTCTATTGCTAGGATTGAAGCTCTAGATAGTGCTTTCCTGAGGCAGTGGGGAGATAGGAAGGATTTCATGTATTACATGACAGAGTTTGGGTCTTTGAAGAAGATGGAAGGAGAGTCTATCTCTGACTTCTCCAAAAGATTTAATAAGATGTATAACAAAATCCCTGCCGAGATAAAGCCCTCAGAAGCCTCAGCTAAGATTTTGTATGCTAGCACATTCGGCCTCAATTTCTGCCTTTTATTGAGAGAAATAAGAGCCACCTCCTTAGCTCAAATGAAAGATGCGGCCATAGAGGTGTAATCCAATGTGTTAGCAGCTGACAGACTAAGGAACAAGGCCGACGCAGATAGGAGAAAAGGAAGGTCGGAAGCCTCAACTTTTGGATCATTGGTGCCTCACCCTCAAATGGATGAACTGACCAAGATGGTGAAGTCCCTATCTGCAGAGATGGAGAGAATGAAGGTCGAGGGGAGGAAAGCATATAAGGTCCCTTTGAACGCCAAAAGCAAGGGAGGTTTCAGGAGGCCAAACAATTTTACTCCCACGAATGTGAAAAGAGAGAAGGGAAGAGATAGAGAAGACTAGAAGATTCAAGCCCCTTTTCAAAACAATTTTGTGGCCGAGGGGGAAGAAGGGGAAACATATGAGATGGATCCTGAAATCCATTGCTTTGGGGACACTCCTCCTTTTCCTCATCTCACTTAATCAGCATATGAGGAATATCTCATGGATAGCTAGCTAAATGAGCTGAGCAAGGAAAACAAGACTAGTGGCCGCTAAGGCAGGTATGACCTGAGGTCCCAGAAGAAGGCAGTAACACCTAATGCCACTGAGTAGCTCACTGGAATAGAGAAGCCTACTAATGAATCCGCAAATGATCATAGAGGTAAGAAGACCCAACCCCTCTCTCCCATTATCCAGAGTCATGCTCCCAAAATAAGAGAAATCCCAAAGCTCTCGTCTTCTTTTAATTTCGAGCATGAAATTCAAAAAATCAGAATCCCTGTGCCCCTGACAGAATTGATTAAACATGAAGGGTTCAAAAAACGCTTCTCTGAGATCTTACAGTCTGAGGTCTCAAGCCCTCCCACAGACTCCATCAATTTACAAGATGAAAAGCCTGCAGTTATCCTAGGTCCTATGGTAGAAGACAGGAATGACTCATCCCCTCCCTTCTACACTTCCTTGAACATACATGACAAGGTATTGCACAATTGCTTGATGGATTCAGGGGCTTCTCACAACCTCATGCCCAAAAATGTCATGGAAGAGTTAGGACTAGAAGTCACCCGAGCCTATCATGACCTCTATTCCTTTGACTCCAGAAAAGTTCAGTGTCTAGGAGTTATCAAAGACCCGGTCGTGACCTTGTTTCAACTGCCCATGAAAAGTGTGGTCATGGATATTGTAGTGGCTGATGTCCCCCCCAAGTTCGGTATGTTGTTATCAAGATCTTGGATAAAGAAACTGGGGGGAACCTTGCAGATGGACCTCACATACACTACTATCCCAGTGTTTCGGGGAGAGCATAGAAGGCTGTACAGAGAAGCCCAGCTGGCATATATAATCAATGATGAGGCCAACCCTACTAATCATCCCATCTTTGCCTTGGACACTGATTTAGGATCCAGTTTACTACAACTCACCCATGCCCCCGAGCGTCCTCTCAAACTCAAAAAGCAGCCCACTTCTCCTCGTGAACTTCCTCCTTCCATCACCCTCATTTGGAAAATGTTTTTTGATGGAGCTTGTTCCCGGGAAGGCACTGGTGTTGGGGTGTTTTTTGTGTCACCTACCCATGAAACCGTATCTCTGTCATACAAATTAGAATTTGAGACCACAAACAATGTGGCAGAATATGAAGCCCTTGTTATAGGATTAAGAGATGCAAGGGAAATGGAAATTCAGGAGGTAGCAGTGTTCGGAGATGCAGAGTTAGTGGTCCAACAGGTCAGAAGCGCTTATCAGGCTAAGAACCCTCGACTCAGAAATTACAGGAATGAAGCATGGGACCTAATTGAAAATTTCTTCTCAGCTTTCAATATCTCTTTTATTCCAAGAGAGGATAATGTTGTGGCCGATTCTTTAGCCGTCTCAGCCAGCTTGCTCAAAGTTTCTCTACCGTCCGTAGTCAAATCTGATGTTGGAATAAGATATAGGCCCTCTGTACCGGATAATGTCAACCATTGGAAGGTATTCGAAGATGATCAGGAAATTGAAATATTTCTCCATTCCGTTGATGAATTTTCTGCCTTGCAAATTGATCAGGATCTAGACACAGAAGATGACCCTCTCCCTGAGGTGTTTTTAAATAAAATTGCTAACCACCAGATTATTCAGCTACCTAGCAATCACATTCCGAGGGGACTAGTCCCGTTGGAAAGATTGTTCGATGGGAATGATGTGGCAGTAAAGGATAGAGTTGTGAATGAAGATGCTGATACAGCTGAGTGCAACATCGACACACCGAAGGAGCCCAAGTTTGTCAAGCTGTCAAGCAGTCTGACCACAGAGCAGAGGGCCGAATATACTGAGTTGCTGAAAGAATTTGTGGACGTGTTTGCGTGGACATATGAAGACCTCAAAACGTATGATACATCCATCATTGAACACAAGATCCCACTAAAGGAAGAGGCTAAGCCATTCAGGCAGAAGTTAAGACAGATAAACCCTATGTTGCTACCCATCATGGAAAAAGAAGTGAAGAAGCTGCTTCAATCTCATATCATTTTCCCCTTGAGATATTCCGAATGGGTAGCCAATTTGGTTCCCGTAAGGAAGAAAAGCGGAGAAATCAGGCTTTGTGTCGACTTCAAGAACCTGAACAGAAGCTCAAGGAAAGACAATTACCCCCTACCTAAGATGGAACACATACTTCAGAGGGTATCTGGTGCATCCAGGATATCCATGATCGATGGGTTTTCTGGCTATAATCAGATATCGGTCATGCCTGAGGACATGGAGAAGACAACATTCACCACTCCTTGGGGCACATTCATGTATGCCAAGATGCCATTTGGACTAATGAATGCAGGAGAAACATTTTAGGGAGCCATGGATATATCCTTCTTCGGAGAAAAGGACCGGTTCATGGTGATCTATCTCGATGACATCACGGTCTTCTCCAGCTCATACAAGGAACACCACCACCACTTGAGGAAAGTTTTCATGAAATGTCGGAGGTTCGGTCTGTCCCTAAACCCCAAGAAATATTTGTTCGCTATGCAGGAAGGGAAGTTGTTGGGCCTTATAGTATCAGCAGAGGGAGTGAGAATTGATCCCAGCAGGGTGGAGGCAATTCAAACCTTATCACTCCCCAAGTCTAAAAAAGAGGTTCAGGCCTTTTTGGGGAAAATTAATTTTCTAAGGAGGTTTGTCTCGAATTTTGCCGAGCTAGTGAAACAAATCACGACCATGCTCAGGAAGGGAAGTGAGGTGAAATGGACCGCCGAGCCCAGGGCATCTTTTGACCAAATAAAAAGGGCATTGACTGAGACGCCTGTGTTGATCAGTCCTGACTATTCCAAAGAATTCCTAATTTTCTCCTTCACTTCTTTTGATACAGTAGCAACGGTCTTGTTACAGAAAAACGAGAAGGGGCATGAGCAACCCATCGCTTTCTTCAGCAAGGTATTAAGAGATGCATAGACCAGGTATGAAATCATGGAGAAGTAGGCCTATGCCTTAGTGAAAGCCCTTAAAGATTTTAGGATCTACATCTTGCATTCGAAGGTGATAGCATACGTTCCTTCAGCTTCTGTAAAGGACATTCTTGTACAACCAGACATAGATGGGAGAAGAGGCAAATGGATAGCAAAAATTCTGGAATTTGACTTGGAAATAAATCCCACCAAGTTGGTCAAGGGGCAAGGTCTAGCCAAGCTATTGGCTGAATCTAATTGTGAAGCCTTGGGAGTTAGTTTCCTCAACACTCACTCAGGAAATCAACAAACTGAGCTACCCAGCCAATGCTCTCAAGATGGCTTATCATTGGCAGATTGTGCCTGGTATCATGACATTCTGTACTTTTTGTAGGAATTGAAGCCTTTGGATGGAATGGGTAAAAGCAGGGAAAGAGCTTTAAAGCTCAAGGCGGTCAGTTATTGTCTCATTGAGCAAGTTTTTTACTGGAGAGATCCTTCGGGGATGCTATTGAGATGTTTGAACCCACTAGAAGCCCAGACATTCATGTTTGATTTCCATGAAGGCCTTTGTGGGGGGCATAATTTATGGAGGACCACAACTCATAAGATCCTCAGGGCTGGATATTACTGGCCTACTTTATTCATTGATGTCACCAGAGGAATCAGAGCTTGCATCAAATGTCAAAAGTTCTCAGGAAAGCAACAGCTCAAACCGCTGCCATTGAAGCCTATAGTATCCTCAACACCTTTTCGGCAGTGGGGGATGGACTTGATTGGAGAAATTCATCCTCCCTCAAGCGGTCAACATAGATGGATCCTGACAACAATAGATTATTTCACCAAGTGGATAGAAGCTGTCCCCACCAGAAGTGCATCTCAGAAAGTAATTATCAGCTTCCTAGAGGATATCATAGCTAGATTTGGCTGTCCCAGCAGGATCGTCACCGATAATGCTGCTTCTTTCAAGTCTGAGCCTCTAATTAAATTCTATGAGCAGTTCCAGATCTCACTAATTCAGTCCACCCCCTACTATCCCCAGGGAAATGGTTTAGCAAAGTCCTCCAACAAAAGCCTAATAAGGATCATCAAAAGGCTGTTGGAAGACAACAAAAGGGCCTGGGATTCAAAATTGAAGTTTGCTCTGTGGGATGATCGTGTGACAATGAAGAAATATCTGGGCACTTCACCTTTTCAACTAGTCTACGGAGCAGAGGCGGTTTTTCCTACTCAGCTCGCCTTACCTGCGGCGAAATTCTTTCAAGACTATGAGGGAGAAACAGATCATATGATCAGGAGGATTCATCAGATAGTAGAAGTGCAACAGATCAGAGAGAAAGTGAGGACCACAACTCATAGTCACCAGGAAAAGATCAAGCAAGCTTTCGACAAGAAGGTCAGGAAGAAAGAGTTTGAGATCGGGGACTTGGTACTCAAGTGGGACGCCCCCATGAAGGATAAAGGCAAACACAACAAGTTTGATGCCCTCTGGATTGGCCCCTTCAATATCTCTGAGATTTTCTCCAACAACACATATGGGTTGCAAGATCTGGAGGGTGAAGAGGTTTTTAGCAACCCAGTGAATGGGCATTTTTTGAAAAAATGTTTTATTTGAGCCTTAAACGACTCCCTTGTTTGTAAATATTGTCCTCTAAGTTTCTTGTTTATTTTTTGTTTGCATGTTTTCGGCTTAATAAGTGACTCCATAGCCCAATAGCAAGGCACTGAAACTGCAGAAGGAGTTCTTAGAGCATCGCAGGGACGACTCTATCCCCCATGGAGCCTAATGTTAGCGATTATTTTTTTCTTAGGCACAAAAGCACCTAGGTCTGCAGAATGACCGGGAAACACCCAAGTGCAGCAGCAAAAGGACCAACTTTCCAGTTACGAGTCAAGCGAGTGGGCAAGGTTTTGATGTCTATAGCCGAGATCCGTCCACGAAGCAAATCAACAGTCATCAGGATCTTAGGGTTACCAAGTTACCTGACATATAGCACCAAAGAAATCCCTTATATTTCAAGGATGAATATGGGTCGTCCGATCCAGTGACGCGTGGCGCAGGATCCAGTCACACCGGCATATCGACATTCGGGAGTTCAAGGGGTAAAATTTCCCATCTCTTCACCTTTCGAAACCCCGAACCCCGAAATGATGATAGAGCCTAGGACCGGGCCCATGGTTTTGGCATCTGGTCGTAAAGGAACAGGTTTGGAGGAGGGGCACTTATGTTTATGGAAAAGTCTCAGCCGTTCATCCTAAGGATGCGTGTCGCAAGATCTGGCCGCATCGGCTTTTCGGCGTTCGGGGGTTCATGGGGTGAGAGTTTCGTGTTGATCAACATCGTGAAACCCCAAACCCTGATAGCACCGAAAGCATAGAAGTTGGGGCCCGAAACATTACGAAGCATTTTCAGCCGTCCATTCAAAGGGGACACCTAGCGACAAACTGATCCATCTCGGTGTTTCACCCGTTGCGACTTCAAGGTGCAAACAACAGCTCCGTTATGTCCCGATGCACGAGATGCTGGGAGAGTCTCGGGCTCGGGCCCACAGTGGTGTCGGGTGAGTTCAAGACCGTCAAATCTCAGAGGGATGCGTGGCACTAGGTTGAGCCGCCTCGGCGTTTCGCTCATCGCGATTTCAAATTGCGGGAATAGCTCCTTCCCATTTGCGAATGCCGAAAGCGCCTTGGGAATAGGCACATGATCACAGTCCGTGGTCACTTGGAGGAAGGAAGGAGATGCGTAAAGAAGGCCAAAGGCGCCAAGTTCAGTTACATAGGGGATCATCGCGATCTCCAGGCGCCATCGGACCAATTTCAATACTGTTTCTAGCATTGAAATAAATGAAGGCAAGAGAGGGTGGTTGAAACCTCCTTTCGTTCATTAAGTGAGGGGACGGAGAGTCTGGCGAGCCACCTGCTTGCAAAGGTCCTATGTATTGATTTCCTCAAAGAAGCGATGCCAAAGTCCTCAACTCGACAGAGAGGTCTGCACACTCTAGCCGAGCACTTAATGGCTCAGCTACCCTCCTTACAAGGGCCATGCGTAGTAAAGGTGACACTTAAAGAAAAATATTGGTACGAGTTTGACTGAAGGGAAACCAAGCTTTGAGTGACTAAACACGCCTCTGTGAGGTGAATTTTCCTAGGTATATAGACTCAATTTTTTTGTATTTTGAAGGTATCGATGGTAGAGTAGAGCTCCCGATTGTAAAGTTTTAGTAGACATTCTAGCTTTCTGGTCATGCATCTGTATATGAGATTTCTTATTTTATAACAGACAGTCTTCTTAATCCATCTAAATTTTCCTCTCATGCTAGGAGAGTTCGTGAACAAATGATTCGTGTGGATCATTGCAATTATGTCATGATAAAGGATTTATTTATGCATTATTGTATTCTCTGGTTTTCTGTTTTTGAGCGCAAGAAGATCTTGTGTTTGGATGCCTTCTTCTACAGTTTGTTGGAAACCTGATGTTTACTACAGACCTTTGCATCTCCCTGATATAAGTCTTCCCCCTACTCACCCTTACTACACCCCACTGTCTGAAGTTATCTAAGACCTCACTTGCCCATACATGCCTGGCCTAGTTTCGAAGTTGGAACCACGTCGTTTGAGTTAACCTCCATCCGATCACCCCATTAAACAAATAATGACATAAACTGATGGGAGTCAGGCTCTGCTCCTGCAAGCAATCCAGGAGTGACTAATTCTCATGGCTAATTCTTGCTAATTCTCATGGCTAATTCTTGCCAGTTCGACTCCCTCTCCCAAGCCAAGACGCAGATGACAGATGGATCAATGAACGGGTAAGTGGGTGAATGGAGGTGCGTGCATGAAAGTGCGTGAGGGATAGAATGGTGCAAATGCAGAAGTGAAGGAGCGAACAATCCAACAACCAACCCCCCCCATCAGATCATAGGTGGGTTTAAGTAACTTAGTGGGGAAATCAAGAACTTCCTGTCCTTCCCTAAGAAGCTCACGTAACTGATCCCCTCCCTTAGAAAAAAAGGGGTAATTAGAATAGGAATAAACACTTAGCCCCTCAAGCCCCCTCTCTTATGGAATCATAGCCCCCTGTAACTCTAGTCCTTGTCCGTCTAGTAGCCAACCATGTGTTTATTATTAATAATGATAAAAACATTACATGTCTTGGGCACACTTGCCTCTTAATAATTGTTTGGGCACTCTGGCCTCTCAACATTGTAACAATACATTATTTGAAATGGGGGTTCAAAACCTGGGGTGTTACATCCCCTCCCCCTTATTTTGGCACTATCCTTAGTGCATATACAAAAATAGAGATCAAAATATCAAATTTATTCAAAAAGTTGTGGGTAATTTTCCTGCATGGCATCTTCATTCTCCCAGGTAGCATCTCCAGGACCGTAGTAGGTCCACTGAACTTTTACCAACTCTATAACTCAATTCCAGAGCATTTTTACCTTTCTTTCCAATACCCGTACTGGCTGAACCTGAAAATATCCCTCTGTCTCTACCTGAATCATATGACAATCAATAACATGGTTAGGATCATGTACATATTTCTTTAGTAAAGAGTCATGAAATACAATATGCACATTCATGGAAGCAGGCAATGCAAGCATGTATGCAACTGGCCCTATTCTGTCCAATATTTCAAATGGACCACAAAATCTGGCTACCAGCTTTGTACAACTATGAAATTTCAAAGAGATTTTCTTAGGCTTCACTTTCAAAAGAACATGCTCCCCTACTTTAAATTCTTTAGCTACCATGTTCTTTTCTGCATAAATTTTTTGTCTATCCTAAGCTGCTTTTAAATTTTGCTTGATCTTGACCACCTAGTCTTCCATGTCCTTGAGCAATTCCGACCCAGGTACCACTCTATCTACTAGGTTTTCCCAGCTTACTGGAGTATCACATTTCCTACCGTACAAAGCTTCAAATGGGATCATTCTCAATGAAGCTTGATACCCATTATTATATGCAAACTCAACCAAGTGTAAGTAATCTTCCCACTTAGATGGCTTATCCATCACATACATTCTCAACATGTCTTCAATTATTTGATTGACTCTCTCTGTTTGACCATCTGTCTAGGGATGATATGTTGTGCTAAAGTTTAGATTTGTGACAAATCCTTTAAACAATCCCCTCCAGAAATTGGAGTTAAACTTTGTATCTCTGTCTAAGATAATTGTCCTAGGTATCCCATGCAACCTAGCAATTTCCTTCATGAAAATTTCTGCAATATTAGCCATTGTATGTGTTGACTTCATAGGCACAAAATGAGCAACCTTTTTTAATTTGTCAACCACCACCATGATGGAATCATGTTGCTTATTCATTCTGGGTAATCCTGTGACGAAATACATGGTGATCACTTCCCATTTCTTCTCTGGAATTGGAAATGGTTGCAGCAAACCCATTGGGTGCCTATGCTCAGCCTTCACCTTTTGACATTCCATACATCGAGCGATGTAATCAACAACATCCTTCTTCATTCCCGGTCAAAAGAACTCGCTTCTTACTGCTGTAATTTTTTTTTGGTAACCGGGATGTCCAACATAAGGAACATCATGCATTTCCTTCAGTACCAAATTTCTCAGTTCTCCAGAACTAGGAACATAAATTCTATTTTTATGCATAAGTAGTCTGTCTTCCTTTATCTCATACTCCTTTATTTTCTGCTGTACATATCCTTGCTGTAAGTTTTCCTTTACTTGTAGGTAATGCTGGTCTGTAACAAGACCATCCAAAATTATTCTCTTCAATTCTGACTGATGCATACTGACAACAGTAATATGCATGAGATGCAATCTTCTACTAAGTGCATCAAAAACTTTATTCTCCTTTCCCTTGATATGATTGATATCGAAGTCATATTCACTTAAAAATTCCATCCATCTTGTTTGCCTGACATTCAAGGTTGGCTGTTCAAAAAGATACTTTAGGCCAATGTGTTCTGTCCTTAATTCAAATTTCTTCCCCATGAGATAATGCCTCCACATCCTCAAGGTGTGAAAAATGGTAGCAAGTTCCAAGTCATGGGTGGCATAGTTCCTCTCATGTTCCTTAAGATTTCTAGACTCATATCCAATGACATGTCCATTTTGCGTGAGGACTCCCCCCAGTCCTTCCTTACATGCATCTGTACATACCAAAAAACTTTCATTTGGGTCAACAATAGCTAACACAGGTGCACTAGCAAGTAATTCCTTCAACAGATTAAAATTCTTTTCACACTTGAGTTTCCATTCAAATTTAGTTCCCTTATTTTGCAAAGAAGTGATGGGATGAGAAATGTTAGAGAACCCTACTATGAACCTTCTGTAGTAGCGAACTAATCCCATAAAATATCTGACGTATGACACATTTCTGGGTGTTGGCCATCCTCTAATGGCTTCGATCTTTTATGGATCTACTGCTATTCCCTTCTCTAAAATAATGTGTCCCAAGTAATGGATCTGCTTTTGATAAAAAGAACACTTAATCAACTTGGAATACAACTGATGTTCTCTTAGTACTTGAAACACCAGTATTAAGTGATGTTCATTCTCCTCTTCAGACTTAGAATAGATAAGTATGTCATCCAAGAATACTATGACAAACTTATCCAAATAATTTCTGAATATGCCATTAATTAAGGACATGAATACAACTAGTGCATTGGTCAGTATGAAAAGCACCACTACAAATTCATAATGCCCATGCCTAGTCCTAAAGGCTGTCTTATGAATGTCTTCTTCCTTGATTCTTACCTGATGGTATCCTGCCCTCAGGTCAATCTTTGAGAGTATCTTTGCTCCTCTTAGTTGATCAAATTGGTCATCAATTCGGATCAAAGGATACTTGTTCTTTATAGTGTACTTGTTCAGCTATCAAAAGTCAATACATAGCCTCAAGGTTCCATCCTTATTTTTTACAAAAAGTACTAGTGCTCCCCAAGGTGAAACACTTGGATGTATGTACCCTTTCTTAACAATTCCTCCAACTGCATTTGTAATTCTTTTAACTCTGGTGTGCTCATTCTGTAAGGTGTTTTTACACCGAGGTAGCTCCTGAAACTAAATCAATTGAGAAACCTACCTCCCTTCTTCACGACAACCCAACTATTTCTTGGAATACATATTCAAATTCCTATAGTACCGAGAAATCTTCGAGTCTTGCCCCCTTTGTATTATCTGGCTCTTCCACATGAGCTGCATACAATTGAAATCCTTTCCTAAAACATTATTTTAGCTGTAAGGATGAAATCTCCCTTATAGAGATGGGTTTTGGAACTCCTTTCACAATGCTTTGTTTTCCATTTCCATCAAGACATGTAAATGTCTTGTTATGACAATCTAGGACAACATGATGCTTGTCCAACCAATCCATTCCAATCAAAATATCATAAGACCCCAATGGTATGATATTTATATCAATACTAGTATTCATGCCATTAAGACATATGGAACAAATTCTAACCATATCATGGATTCTTCTTTTGGTCCCAGTGGCTAACTAAACCAAACTTGTTTTTCCAAGTTTAATTTTCTTCAAATGTAATCTATCCAATATCTTAGGATCAATGTAGCAATGAATTTCTCCTAAATCAATCAAAATAACATCAAGTTGATTTATGATCTTACCTTCCACCTCGATCATATTGGACTGGTACTCTACTTACCAATCATCTAAAGCTACATAGATTCCTCCCATATCTTCGACTGTTGTAGCCTCTTGGATGTTGTGCACAGTCTTCACTCTGTCCTTTCTGTGTGGGAAATCCTTGTACAGGTGATCTTCCTTGTATCCCCAACATTGGATTGGTGGTATTCCCATTTTTCCCAAGGAATATTCTTTCTTAAAATCCCCCTTAGCATACTGATCTTGATGATTTCTATTAGGCTCATTCATATTGAAGGGAGGTTTGAATCCTTTCCTCCTCTAATCAGACTTCTCATTTTTCTTGTCCTTCCAAGATTTTGTAGGGATTGTCTTCCCTGGACTTGTTCATATAGGTATTTAGCCTTCCTGATAGCTTCAGTCAAGGTCTTGGGTTCATCATATTTGATCTTTTCCTTATAAAAGGTTGGTAGTCCACTAAAAAATATCTATATTTTTACTTTCTCATCACGAATGAACTCGACATACTTTAACAATCCCAAGAACTTCTTCTTGTACTCTTACATAGTCATGCTTCCCAACCTGAGTTCAAAGAACTCCTGCATTTTCTTGTCATAGAAATTCTCTAAGAGGTACTCCTTCTGGAAGTACTTCTTGAACTGCTTCCAAGTGATCCCACTCTCATTAATGTGCTCCACTTGCTTCAGTTGGTCCCACCACATTGCATCTTTCCTGTGTAAATGGTAGGTGGCAATCCTAGATTCCAGGTTCGATGAATAGTTATGCAACTGAAAATATCTCCCGAGTCCAAGAAACCATACTTCGACATCATCTTCCCTTTCTCTTTCACCATCGAAGGAAGGTGGCTTGAGCTTCCTTAGATCTCCTTGAAAACTATCTATCTCTTGTTTCCTTCTTTGGTGTCTGACATGAGACACCTCTGGACTACTTACGGGATCTTCCGATGCATAAAAATTTCTTTCTGATTAAGGAGGTGAGTGGTGTCCATGAGCGCTTCTAGCACTTCTAGAATAAACAACTCTTCCACGATCATTCCTTCTTTCATGGCACCTGACTTCTTCCTCTTGTCTTGAGTTTGATCCCTTCTTTGTTTGTCTTTGCAACTGATTTAAGCTCTGCAACACTCAAGCATTTATTTGACTTTTCTCTCTCATCAGTCTCTCGTTATCTTCTTTGTAGTTCTGTACTTCCATCTTCAGGCTTCTTACCATTTCTATTAACATTTCCTGCTCTCCTTTTCCCTTGCATCCATTGTACTCTATCTCTGCATTACCAACTCTGATATTCTGGCCTTCGGCCTCCTTATTATGACTGGAGGATCCCTCACCTTCTTCCATTTCCTCAATACGCATCCTAAGTTGATGTTCTTAAGCCCCTTAATTCTACTAAATGTGAAAGAAGCCATTTTGTTAGAATTATGCATATGATAAAAAAAAATTCCAAACCATGCTACAGGACTTTTTTTTTTTTTGTTCATGGAGATCATATCCCCGTTCTTCAAAAATAATAGTTTCATGTTATCCTTGGCCGACACATAACTCCTTCTGCGCATGTGCTTCCTTCAAACCACCTACCCAGGTGACCACAACTAGAAATCGTGGCTAAATACTTCCTTATCACCTTTCTGTCTCGAAGACAACAATTCGGCCCTTATCCCTCCTTTCCTCAGCTCTCAATCTACATATGACCATGACTACAACCCTGCGCTTAGCTGAAAAAGTGCTTGTCCAGAGCTTCGAGACTTCAAAACTTTCAGCCAGGACTGGATCAACTATCCTCGTCCTCTTTCACGATCAACAATCAAGATCCACTTCGGGACTCCATGCTTCGGGGGTCTCAACTTTCCCCGCTTGCTTCCTTCCAGAACGCTTTTACCTGGAGTTCATGATCTGTCGATGGGTGTCCTCCCTCAGATCAACGGTTGCGAATTGCTTTGGCTCTTCAGGCTTCAGAAGTTTCAAACCTTCCTCCTGCACTTTCTCCTAGAGTGCTTTTACCCTAAGTCGAAGATGCTCCGGTGGGTGTCTTTTGGAATCAATAGTCGATACGTACTCTTACCTTTGGGAGTTTTTGACCCAACACAACCTGTCACATCTTTTCCCTTCGGAGCACCCAGTCTCCGGACTACATGATCTATCGCCACGTGGAGAAATACTAGAAGCAGACACATGTCACATTCTATCTGACCTTTCAATACTCCAAATGCTCAAAACTTATTGACACATGGCAGACATTCCATGTGTCCATGTCATCCCAGGTGACGTTCGCAAGCCACATCACTTTGGAAATTTTGGGGTCCACATCACCTCCTAGTGACGTCATTGTGCCCCATCACTTCGGCTCTTTGGGCTTCGAGACTTCGGGATTTTTCCATGCTAGCACACTTCCAATTCTCCCGAAATGGCCAATTTTTCGCCATGTGTCCTCTTGGATCGAACAACTAAGATTCAGTTTGGGTCTTCACCTGGAGTCCACGGATCTGCACCGCGTGTCCTCCTTAATCTCATGACTATGATTTCTTCAGGTCTCCGGACTTCAGAAATCTCAAATTTCAAAAATTGTCTGGCCCCACTGGCTTTTATTTGAAGCCATGGATCTGGTGACGCATGTCTCTCAGCAAATCAATGGCTGAGATCCTCTCAGATGATCGGATGGTCGAGATTTACTTCGGCTCTCTGGGCTTCAAGAGTCTCAAATATCAACTAAAAACCTCTCGAACATATTCCTCTGGATTTTCTAATATGCTAACACTTAACCTCTTGGCGATCGATAGTAAGGATCTACTTCAGACGATATGACAATCAACGTTTACTTCAGGTCTCTGGCTCTTCGGGCTTCGGGATTTTCAACTCTCAAATTCTCCTTTCTCTCTCTTTCCTAGAGTGCTTTCACCTGGAGCACACGATTGGTTGACTTGTGTCCTCCTATGGATCAACGGTCCCCAACTACTTCGACTATTTGGAGTTTCGATATTCTATCCCTAACCTATCACATCACTTCATGCCTTTTAATTTGCGGGGGCATGTATCGACGATTTGGAGTAACCTGATTTTCACCCCACAATTCTCCTGATGCTGACACATAACACCTTGGGAAAGTCGTGGTTTGGATTGTAGGACCACCTTGGGAAATTATCTCCCATGCCACTTCGTTCCCCGCAATGCCTCCTTTCCATTGATCTCCCTCTCCCATGGGATCCGACGGTTGTGACCTTAACCCTTGATTCCTTTTCATCAAATGACCCCTATTCACCTGTCCTCCAATCAACCGATCATGGATCTCTCTTGATCCTACAGTGGCAATCACTCCCAAATTCAAAAGGGATGGTCACGATACTTCGAACCCCTTACACAATTCTTTGACGTTCTATCTCCTACGTATATTCTGCAATGCCATTCCTCCTGATCTTTTCAACTCCACGGTCAGAGTTCGATCTGTAACCACGAGACTCTGACCAACAGACCCGGCGCATACTAACCTGGTGTTTCAACTAGAATCTCTGATACCAAACTGTAACCTACCCAACCACCCACAGGTCGGGGCATGCTACCTTCAGGCCTACCCTTAGACTTCTTTCTCTTACATATACCTTTTAAAATTTAAGGATGCATAAAAGAAAAGACTTTAACGACATGAACAACAATATCTAGCAAGCATGCATAGTCTAAAGATTTAATTAAATGATAATTAAGTATACACAATGGAAATACATTCATATACATGTAAATGATACCATAACAAAGAGCACTTATATTTATGAAATATGTCACCAACTGGCTGTAGACCAAGGACGTTCCACCCAACTGTAGACACTACTTTTCCAAATCTCAACAACAATGTCACCCCCAATCTAGGGCTATGAATCCATAAGGATGGTTCCAGAGAGTTACTTGGCTTCCCAAACCAGTCAACACCCAAGCTCTCATAGGCTTCCCATCTCTCACAACAATCTAAGTACCCAACTATCTTCTACCCATCTTGCAACACCCGAGAGAATGAACCTCCACCCTTCTCTGCCATGTAGTCCCTTAGGCAGTCATTCTCCTTAATTCGGGCTCCAACTCAACTGGTCCAGAATATCGATGTTGGAACTCTTAGGACTCGCAGCTGTGAGTAACGCTGGACACATGCCAATGCATCTCAGACATGTGGTCCTCAATTCACGACTAGATCACTCCAACAACCACTACAACCAACTATCCCATGGCTAATTATCGACAATTTGGCTACCTCTCCCAAGCCAAGACGTGGATGACGGATGGATCAATGAACGAGTAAGTGGGTGCATGGAGGTGTGCGCATGAAAGTGTGTGAGGGATAGAACGGTGTGAATGCAGAAGTGAAGGAGCGAACGAGTCAACGACCAACCCCCCCATCAGACCAGAGGCGGGTTTAAGTAACTTCGTGGGAAAATCAAGAACCTCTTGACCTTCCCCAAGAGGCTCACGTAACTGACCCCCTCCCTTAGACAAAAAGGGGTAATTAGAATAGGAATAAACACTTATCCCCTCAATCCCCCTCTCTTGTGGAATCATAGCCCCCTATAACTCTAGTCCTTGTCCGTCTAGAAACCAACCATGTATTTGTTATTAATAATGATAAAAACATTACATGTCTTGGGCACACTGGCCTCTTAATAATTGTTTGGGCACTCTGGCCTCTCAACATTGTAACAATACATTATTTAAAATGGGGGTTCAAAACTTGGGGTGTTACAAGGATTGTCATTGAGGCATGCAGGTCCCAACATATTGTTTGACAACATAGATATTCCAATAGAGGAAGAACACCTTCAATAACCACTCAAATAACCAAATCAAAGATCAACACACCGATGTTTTCACATGGTAAAACCCCTACGGGGAAATATCCACAACCCTAGCCAACGTGGCCACTTGGAGCAGTTTATTAATGCAAAATAAAAAGTTTATAGAGAGATTTTACAAGAGAGTTTCTCACAATAGATCATCGACAAATTACCCTCCATACTCTTTAAATATATATCATGGACCAATTGGGTGTTAAGACATGTACCAATGGCCATTAAGATCGAAGAGAATATGAACCATCAGATCACTCTATGTTGGGAACATATCGCGACCGTCAGAATTTCTAACTACAAATGCATACTAATGCATACTAAAGAAACACACTAAGAAACACACTTTTACCTAACGACACATTAGACCAAGTAGATATTAACTAACTCCTAAGTGTCTAAATATCCTAACATCCCCCCTTAAGAACAACTTGGGATATGATTGAAGGATTTACAATAGTGACACAATAGGAGAAGGAAGGAGGCGTTAGAGCCTATCCCCCCTTAATAACAACTTCCTGAACTCCTAACATAGATTGAAGTTTGGAAAACTTCACTTCTGTAAGAGACTTTGTGAAAATGTCTGCAACTTGATCTTTTGTAGCAAAAAAGAGCACTTCAATAACTTGATCATGAATGAGCTTTATGATGAAGTTCATGTGTAGCTCGATGTGCTTGCTGTGATGGTGCTGAACTGAGTCTTTGTCGAGCTTGATGGAACTCTGATTGTTGCACCAGAGGCTAGTCATATGTTGTTGCTAGAATCCAAACTCTGAAAGGATCCGTTGAAGACACAATGCTTCCTAACTGGAATTTACCACTGCTCGGTACTCTGCTTCTGCTGAAGAAAGTGAAATAACCTGTTGTTTCTTACAAGCCCAAGTGACAGGTCTAGAACCAAGGATGAAAACATAACCTACAGTAGAATTCTGATCATCAAGGTCGCCGACCCAATTTGAATCAATGAAACCAACCAATAAGGGAGTCTCCCCTGAACTATAATGTATCCCAAACTGAACTGTACCCAAAACATAGCGGAGTATCCATTTAGCTTCTTTCCAATAGATTTCATGGGGTGTTTTCATATACCGGGAAACACCACCACCAACAAAGGAAAGATCATGATGGGTATGAGTCAAGTATAAGAGGCTACCAACTAACTGATGGTATAAGGTTGCATCAAATTTGGGAGAAGTACAGGTGGAAACAAGCTTGACTCCAGAATGGAAGGGAGAAGGGGTTGGATTACAATCATCCATGTGAAAGTGACGAAGAAGGTCACAAGCATACTTAGACTGGGAAAGGAAAATTCCTTCATTGGTTTGGAAAACTTGGAGGCCAAGGAAATAGTGCAAAAATCCCAAGTCTGTCATTTCAAATTTCTTCTTAAGGCTGGTTTTCACATGGTTTAAAAGTTTTGAGTCACTACCAGTAAGGATAAGGTCATCAACATAAAGGACAAGGATTATGAGATGACTTCCTACTTTCTTGGTATATACATTAGGATCAAAATGACATCTAGAGAATCCAGTGGCAATAAGAAAGTTGTCCATTTTCTCATACCAAGATCTAGGAGCTTGCTTGAGACCATAAAGAGATTTCTTAAGGAGACAAACAAGGATAGATTCATTCTGAACATAGCCAGGAGGTTGTTCCATGTATATTTTGTCCTTCAAATCTTCGTGCAAGAAGGAGGATCCCATTTATGTGAGGTGGCAAGGGCAAGAACAAGGTGGATGGAATTCATTTTGGCTACAGGGGAAAAGGTTTCATTATAGGAAATTCCTTCAACTTGGGAAAATCCTTTGGAAACTAACCGATCCTTGTGTCTTTCAACACTTCCATCTGATGCATACTTAGTTCCATAGAACCATTTACATCTGACAATTTTTCTTCCCTTTAGAATAGGTATAAGATCCTAAGTATTGTTTTCCATTAAAGAACGATACTCTTCATTCATTGTTGTATCCCAATCTAGATGAACTCAAGCTTCTGCAAATGTCTCTGGATCATGAGTTTCTGAAACTTGATCCAAAAGAGAAGAGCCTCGTTGGAACTGTGAACTTTTTCGATGTTGATCTGAAGGATCACCGACAAGATCACCAACTACTTCGTGTGTTGAACGGACCCATCTAGGAAGTGGTGGAGCTGGTGTTGGTTCAGGTTCAAAGGATTCATCTGGAGGAAGGTGAGCAGGAGGAGGTGGATTTTCATCCTCACTATCATCATCTGAAGAATAAACCAAAACAAAAGAAGGCACAAACGTCAAAGATGGCTTGCAGGATGAATAAGGCACAATCGTCCAATTAGGCTCGCAGGCCAAAGAAGGCACAAACACTGAATTAGGCTCGCAGGCCAAGATATTTTCATCAAATTTAACATCTCTTCTATTAATAATTTCATTACAATGTGGTTGAAGAAGTCTATAACCTTTGACATCTTCAGAATAACCAAAAAATATACACTTCTCACTTTTAGGCTACAATGCTTTCCTTTTGTCATCAGGAATGTGAGCCCATGCTATACTGCCAAATACACAAAAGTGAATTACATATGGTTTAATTTTAGTCCAAGCTTCTTCCGATGTTATATTTTAAGACCCTTTGTGGGAGTGAGATTTACTATGTAATTTTCACAATTGATTGCTTCTGCCCAATACTTTAGACTTAATCCCTTAGATTGGATCATAATTAGCCATTTCTTTTAATGTGCAGTTATTTCTCTAAACAACACCATTTTGTTGTGGTGTATATGGAACAATGTGTTTCATTTGGATGCCCTGTGTAGTGCAGTAACTTGTAAAATTATTGTTCACATATTCGCCTCCATTATCTATTTTCAACCTTTGAATTTGATGTCCAGATTGCTTTTCTACAAGGGCCTTGTAGGCCAAAAACTTGTCAAAAAATTCGCTCTTAAGTTTTAATAAGTAAACCCAAGTACGTCTCGAAAATTCATCAATTAAAGTTAAGAAACACTTGCACCCAGAAAAATAAGGAGAAGAAAGTGGACCACACAAATCACTGTGAACAAGATGCAAAGAGCTCGAGGCATGCCAAGAGGCACATTTGTCAAAATTGTCTTGATGATGTTTGCGAGAACACAACTGGCACAAACACCATATCTACATGAAACAAGAGGAAGACCAGTCACCATCTGTTGATTACATAGTTGTTGCAATGAGCGATAGTTTAGATAACCAAACTGCTCATGCCAAAGTTTGTTCAAGTCATCGCTATGAGAAACAAAAACTAATGAAAAATATGATGAACCAAAGTTGTCAAACTTGTACAACCTGGTAATATCATCAACAATTCTAGTTGCAAGAATATTCTTAGGATATTTTGGATCCTTGATTACAACTTAGTGAGGTGAAAACTCTATGTTTTTACCTTCACCTGAATGAGTGATTTGATATAATACTGATAGAAGGTTACAATAAATACTTGGCACACATAATACATCATTGAAATAACCATTTTCTACTTGAATTGTTCCATATCCTTCAACCCTAAGAGATGTATCATCACCAACAAATATTTTCTTGGTGTTACATTTATTTAGAGCATAAAATATGTATCTATCCTTAGTCATATGATAAGATGCTCCAGAATCAATAAGCCACTCATCAGAAGTAGAAGTAGAAGTTGTATTGAAGGAGAAACCATAAGCAGAAAGTGCATGTCCATGAGAAGAAGGAGAAGAAGTAGAATCGATATTGATGTTGTGCTTCTTCATCGCTGCTTCTAAAGTTTCCATCTTCTTGAAACATTTGGACTCATCATGAACATATTTATGACAAAAGTTACAATGTCTGTCAGTCTTCTTATTTTTATATTTTTTTCCTTTGTCACCATTAGGAGATGAATTTGTCTGAGTGGGTTTGGAACCCTTGTATTGCTTGTTGTTGTGGCGAGAATGTTGCTTCTTGGGATTCTTGGGTTTCTCTTTCTTATGGAAAACTAAGGCTTTGTTGGAGGTACCTGTAGTGTTGATCACTCCAAGTTGTACAAGCTTATCTTTCTCTCTAATCAAAGAATCACAAAATTTCTCAAGAGTGGGTTTTACATAAGTTGTCCCTAGATCCTCTTGCATGGCATAAAAGGTAGATACAAACACATAATATGCACTACCTAGCTTAGAAATAATAATAAATATGCAATGATATTCTTCTATATTTACTTACATTCTTCATATAAAGTTCTAAGTGTTTTAAACTTAGATAGATAGTATTCAATGCAAGAAAAATCACTTGGACTTAAAGTTAGTACTTGCTTTTCTAACTGTTGTGGTCAAATAATATTGTGTTTACCAAACACAGATTCAATATTTTCCCAAGCTTCTTTGGGTTTATCAATTGATTGAAGGTGGAACCTTAAATCAAGAGAGATGGACATTCCGATTAATCCACGTGCTTCGTCATTCCTATTATCCCATTTGAATTTCTGATCAACATCAGTGTGTGTTGTTTCCTTTCCCAAGGTAATCTGGTACAAGCCTTTACTTCTTAATAAATCCTCCATATGGGATTTTCATTGGAAATAGTTGGTGCTGGTAAGCAAGAGATTAATTTTAGAATCCATATTAAATATGCAGATAATATGGATTTAAAAACTGAAACCGATGATATTGATGGAAAGATCTCGAAAAATTATGCGATTTAAAAAAAAAAAAAAACGGCACTAAAAATGCACTTCGTATGTGAAAAGTATGCTCCTTTTTAGAAAGGCATAAATAGTAACCAAAGGACCACATGGTGGTGTAAGTTGTTTTATGAAGTGACCCACTTTTATAAAGAGAAGTGTGGATCACTTTTACAATTAAGTTACTTTATAAAAGAAAAGTTGCATGCAAAATAAATAACTCTAAAATAAAATATTAAAGCTACTTATAGTGATTCACTTTTATACTTGAAGCGAAATACACTTTACATTTTGAGCATGAACTTTTTCAAAAAAAAGGTCAAAAAATGAGAGACTTGAACTCAAGACCTCTTACTTAATAAGGAAAATTTTAACCAAATGGGCTAGCAAAACATATTTTATTGTTTTGCAAGAGGATAGGGGTTGTTGTTGTTGACGGCCTTGGAGAGCGTGCTAAAAAAAATATCTTTTCACACAAGAAAAAAATTTCGCTTCTCGATGACAACAAGGGTTAGATCTTGGTTAACTTACCCGAAAGATGCACCTTTTCTTATATGTTTCTGATTTTCCGAGATCACACAGGGCACGGGGAAAAGAGAATACACATATCTAAAAGAGTATCAAATGAAAACAAATAATATAAAACCAAAATAATACTTTGCAAAAATTTAAAAAATACGTATTCAGGCTTTATACCTCTGGATCTGACTGTAATGGTCGTATCTTGGGAAAAGAGAAACCTTTTTGAGTGAAACAAAAAATGTTCCTGACTGAAATGAGTGCTCCAGACACAATGGAACAATCCCCTTGGCCCAAAAATGTATGTAAATGATAGAAAATGGAGATGATAAAACTCGGCTTCATGATCTCGATCTACAATAAGAGCAGGTCTTCAAACATGCTCTGATACCATGTTTGACAACACAGGTATTCCAACAGAGGATGAACACCTTCAATAACCACTCACATAAATATATCAAAGATCAACACACCAATTTTTTCACTTGGTAAAACCCCTATGAGGAAACATCCATGGCCCCAGCCAACGCGACCACTTGGAGCAGTTTATTGATGCAAAAGAAAAAGATTACAGAGAGATTTTACAAGATATTTTCTCATAATCGATCATCGAAAAATGACCCTCCATGCTCTGTAAATAGAGATCATGGATCGATTGGGTGTTAAGCCATGGATCAATGGCCGTTAAGATCGACGAGAATATGAATCATCGAATCACTTTGTGTTGGGAACATATCAGGACCATTGGATTTCCTAACTACAAATGCATATTAATGCATACTAAAGAAACACACTTTTACCTAACAACACATTAGACCAAGTAGATATTAACTAACTCCTAAGTGTCTAAATCTCCTAACACATACTAATCGGTTTCTAAGTCTAATTCTCAGATAATGTGTTGAAGTTGACAGGAATAGACTCGTCGAAGGAAGGCTATGATGTTTCCCCACATCATCGACACAAAACTAACATAGGAAAACGATGTAAGATAATGGGTTAAATGAGAACATATTGACAAAAGGATGAATGTTGGTAATATTGTTGAATGGTTGATTTAGGTTAAAACTTCCATCGAACATTGCGAGGCACGACAAAAGACTTAGTAGCATTGAATCGATTGAGAGATAGACCAAAACATAGTGCGATGATGACTGAGGCACTCTTCAGGTGAGATTAAGGAGTATGATGACTCATGGGATTGGTATGACTCAAGGACAAGTGGATTAAATAACTATAAGACAAGACGTAAACCGGTTCCATGCTCAAGGGCGACAAAAAATGGCTTCCAAAATGCTTTCCAAAACTTGACCCACTTCTCTCAATTTTTTCCCCCACCATGAATGATGAGTACCTATTTTTTTTTTAATGAGCTTGAGGAGGATAACATATTCTTAGTATAGCTCATATTTGATGAGTCCCTCATCACATGTTTGACGAACCTGAAGAAGGAGGGCTTTGGTCCCATATGGGTCCTTCACTGTATAATTTTACGAGACTAGAGAAGATAAAATCATTCTCTTTTCACATTTAGAGAGTCTGAAAATAACTTAAAGAAGACTCTAAGGTTGTTATTTTTCATAAATTTAGTCTCTTGAGCCCAAAAAGGTATAAAAAAATACAAGGGAGAACTCTTCTAGTCAAGGTTGACTAGAGTGTTCTTTTTTCGTAGTTATTCTTACGAGGCCAAAAAAGGGGTAACCTACCACTAGAAATATGATTATTCTTGGTTTAACGAGATCAAAGCATGACAAATTATGCTCACATGATCAAGGTTATCGAAAATAAAATAGTTCTCCTCTTATAGCCCTACACAAGTAGAAAGTGACTCGACAAAACTAGGTTAGAAATCACCATGAATAGCATTAAATAGAGTTCACACTCAAATAAATAACTTGAATAGAAGGGAAAAGACAATGTGAACATGAAAAAAGAACCAGTTCTGAATCGATTAAAACACACGTTGGTGAAAATTACCTAGTTCATTTTACCTCTTTTCTTGCCTTGTTGAAAATTTCCCTCCCTCTTTTAGGGAAAATTTGGAGTGTTGATTATGAGAGATCTAGGAGACTATTTGACGAGTTGTCTGAAGCAGGTTGGTATCCCCCTCTTACTCTTTTAGGGCCTTTTGGGAACCTCCAGGGAATATCACTCCCTTGACACATTGAAAGGAGCGATAATCTATGTTCTATCGCCCTATCTATGTATCTTGGGGAATGACTATCACCCTATTCCTCACTTTGGGGGGGTGATAGGCACTTTTCCTTGGAAATGTTTTGCAATATTTGATAAAAAAAATCTTGAATGAAGCTCAAAATTTGTCTAATGGTTATTCTTGTCATTTGTAAGAAGTCTTTGAATAAAATGATTGAATGGAAAGAGAGGGAACACGAGATTGAATACATGGCTGATATTCATTACCCAAACACCATGGTAGCATTGAGAAACTGTGGTTTACTCAAGTTCTTAAAAACTTAAAGCATGAGGAAGCATGCACTTCTCTTGGAGCATTTGATCAGTATGTGGGATGTCAACAACGAATTTTTCTGTGTAGGTCCCCATATTATTAACATGGAGGATTTTTACTTCTTGATAGGGATCTCCAAGCATGGGGCACCTATTATCCTATCTGGTCATCGGGGCACTAAGATGTCGACCGATGCATACATTTCTTAGTACTATAGGAAAGGTGTCTGAAAGATTAGTGGAAAAATTCCTATTACATCCTAGATCATTCATTGCACATGATCCTCTTTACCATCACAAAGCTAGCGGGGAGTATAAGACCACATTTGGATTCAAAATATTAGACGGCGTATGCAATTGAATGTCTTGAGATGAGAGTTTTCAATTGGTGTGGGGGTGTATTGGTGAATTTGAAACACCAACTTAGTAAGTGAAATATAGGGAAATAAAAATAGTTTGGATATGGATCTTTCCAGGGGTCATTCTTCCTAGAGTGGGTGCCTTTAATGCACCCACGTATAGAGATTCCCTATTTCCCTCTGATTGAGCCAAGGATAGAGACTTGGAATTGCATTATGTATTGGTTGGGGAGATGTCCCTTGATTTTTTCATTTGACGTTGGATTCTTTGCATGGTGGGAAGACCATATTCCCATGATTGAGGACTTCCCATATGCTGGGATGGATTTCAGAGGAGATACTGATCTCGTGCTTCCTGTGGGAGCACAATGGGATGCATTAGGTAATCCATTGACAAAT
>JZKD02S0439662.1:177600-190512 GCA_000966675.3 Picea glauca | reverse complement strand
TCTTCTTAAATACAACTACTACAGTTACATTAGAGCATATGTACATATATATAGTGTTTAGTAATTAGTTAGTTATTTCTCTATTTTATTTGTTTCTTTTGGGATTCTTAGATTGACTAACGGAGCCATTAAACCCATCAGAACGAGTTACACCAAACGACTTGGGTTATTTAGACAACCCCGGACCAGACTCGCTCTTCCAGTTGACGGACGGTCAATTTCGCCCGTCAACAGGTTCCCTCAATGGGGTTCCATCATAGTCAACTATCTCATATACACCCTTTTGTAGTGATCATTTCACGATGTAAGGACTGTGCCACATGGGTTCCAAATTACCTTCCCCTGGTTTATTGTGGTCTTGGTCATAGAATAAAACTAAGTCACCTTCTTCAAAGACACGAGGTCAGACAAATTTTTCATATTGTTCCTGTTGAGCACTCAACACACCCTAAAAGACTTTGTGAAATTTCTTTCTTTTTGGGTACCACTTATCATTTTTTGAATCAGAGTCAGTGTTGTGGGATGGGTGGATTTATATGTTGTTATTGAGTCTTGTTATTGGTTATCCTTGTTTGGTTTGAATTTATTGACAGATTCATTTTTTTTTTTAGTAACATGGCATGAAGGGCCTAAAATGTACATGGTTTAAACTTTTTCAACAGTCATCGATTGACAAATTCAGGTCTATAGTACAATTCTTTAACATCGCCAATACATTTTCCGCATCAGCAAGATCTAAGATATAAATTCACAAATACGGACAACCATAAAAAATCGTTGATCTTTGATCACCGATGCATTGTCAACATCGGTAGGATAGGATGTTGTATCGAGGGATGTATGTTTAAAGAAAATATCTGATGTCAAAAAACGTTTCTCACGTAGAGGTGAAAATCAATAGCCACATGTCTTTTCCGCGTAAATAGTCCATATGAATCGGTCTTTTCCCCGCATCGTCTTTTGAGGTTCTTAGTGTCATATCTATACTTCCATTTCATCATTGTATGATGGTTTTGGTCGGCATCAGAACTTTTTGCTAAAGGTATCAATGAAACAATGTCCAATAAAAATTGTCGACGCTGATTCATTCATCAACTATCGACATACTGATAGGTTACCAAATGTCGAGGTTTTTCATTGAACCTTCGTCATTATACACTGGCAATCCTAGACGATCCGTGTTGTTGATCCATTCAAAATACCTTGATATTTTCCTGACATTGATCATACTAGTTTCTTGTGAACACGAAAAGGTTTGGTAATTTGATGGGACAACCCTAGATGAGGTAGGACAAGTTTTTTGATTTGATGGATAAGTTAAATTTTTGTGTAACCTATACCACGGCCTTGCGCGCCAACCAACAGTCAAAATTTGAATTCACCAATGAACTACGAAGTAACCCACTCCTGCGTCGCCAACATCCGTCACATTTAATCCTAAGCATGGTGAAGATTCTGTGATAGATTGTGCAGATCACATTTACACTCCTGAATTTAAGAATTGATGCAAAAAGGTAAGCATACTTTATGTTTAAACTTACAAGGTCATACCAAAACATGGTATTATGTTCACAAATTGCTTATTCCCCGAAGTAGTTGAAGGAGCGAGAGAAAGTGTCCAGGAGGTTACAAATTGCTCTCTAATTTTGATTACCAGTAAGACCAAGTTAATTTATTGCAAGAAAGAGGTAAGCATTGTCTTTATCATTTATGTACTTGCAATTGTTTCAATGACACTTTTTGAGGTTGGTTGACGACTCACTATAACATTTTTTTTCTTTTCTGCAGAAAAATGCCTCCAAGAAAGCCAACGACTAGGCACTCCCCAAGAAGGCCCAAGATGAAGGAACTCGAGGTCGACGAAGGGTCTACATTGGTCGTTGCAAGAGAACTTGATTTTTTTATCAAAGATGAAATTAGTTATCCACACATCTACCAAAATGGAGTTTACCCAACCTTTGATGTTCGACAACACAGAGGAAAGCATTGGATCTAAAGTGGTGCTCCCGCATTGGGGAGACCTGTATTGAAAAATCAGTCAGGAGGATTACCCAGAGTTCACACCTCACAACAACCCGAACATCATAATATTGGATGATCAAGTGTTACTGAACATTAGGAGATCATATCTGCATAGGGTGGCTTGTTGGACCCCAATTTTGCCTTGCATTGAAATATTAGGATGGATAATTGACCACGCAAACATAGTGAAATAAATGTCAACAATGCAGAAGGAAAATGTGTTGGTGTTTTCCTTCTAGTTGAGGTGAAAAATTATTATAAATTTAGGGACATAGAGGAAAGGTTAAACACATATTTCATGGTCAAATTTTATGAGTATCATGACACCAACAGGTTACTAGCCTCATGGTGGAAAGAAGACAAAAACTTCACAAACATAAACATTGGCTGGTACAACATGGTAAATATCAGAGCACCCTACATGTATTTAATAGCTTTGATTTGCCAATTATATGGAGAAAAGGATTGCTCAAAATTTTCAGAAGCTTGGATTCCCTTGGCATATACTGTGGCAATTTCTGGGAGTAGTTTCAATTGGGGAGACATTGTTTCCAAACATTTGAGTACTAATATCATACAGGCCTAGACACCGAAGGAAGGAAGGAGACGTTCCAATCTTCTACATGGCATCCTACCTGCTAGATGTAATCTGCGCAAGAAACATTTTTGCAGGTATGAATTTAAGTTGGCATATTGTCGAATTGTGTGTACATGTTTATTTCAATATATTATGGGAGAATAGGTACAAAATATATTATTCCATGATATGTGATGGGTTCATAGCCACGATATATTTCATTATCTTTAGAAAGGAATTCCTTAGGCTTTCGGTGGCATAAAAAAAGATGATAGCTAAAGTTGGCCACTGGTAATTTGAAGAGACAAACATCTATATCAGAGTGTTTGGAGCTACTGGTGCACCCCACCTACTCCTCATTCATGTACTAGATCATCTCATATTGAGATATATTTGTTACCATACCTTTTTACAAGGTTATAATGCTTCCTTGGTAATGGATAAGAAGAGAGCTTCCATTCCCTATGGTTTTGATATAGGATTTTATATGGTCAAAGACATTGCGCAAGCGAAACAATAAGGGTTAAATCATCTTGAGTATCGGTTCCCCACATGTCTCTTTCGAAAGAATTATTCAAATGGTTTATATCCCCAAAATATGTCATAGATATCCTCCTATTGGCCATATGCTCATGATATTTTTGAAGATGAAATATTTACCGAAGGCGCCCAAGACTAGAAGGAAGTGCTCCATAGAAATGTTAACCCAAACATGACCAAATTTAAAGTAATGACCATGGATGAACAAGTTGATACTATAGAGCACACTTCTCAAGAAGCATTAGGGTAAGAGATGAAAACCGAGCAACAAAAGCGACCGAGGCACATAGAAGGGGGATATTGTTACTAGAAGAAGTCGAAAGAGCTATTGCAAGATTAGTGGAAGAGGTCTTACTCAATCCTTTGATAGTACCTTTGAGAATCACTCCGGTAGGTAAAAATAAGGAGGCATAACCAAATAATTCAAATACAATCCCATAGGAAGAAAGTATCGACCAAGAAAACACTAGCCCTATGCCACCACAGGCAGGATCGTTTGTGACTACTACAACTCAACAAAGGTCAGCAAGAGTATCAAGTGGGATGGGTATGCCTACTATCCTCATATATTTAATCACCATATGTGACGATGAGGAAGCATTAGAAGCTTCGCGCATAACCCTTGACCAATCACACAAAAGGAGGAACCAGGGGAAATATCTACTCCAACTTCTGATGTTTTGATCCCAAATATTCAGGAAGGAAAACATGAGGCTAGGAACACTCTTGACACTATTTTTCCCAATCAACCTAGAACACAACCTCAGGGTAAAATCTCTAAGAATGAATTGGATCCAGGTGAACAAGAAGGAGGAACTGGGGATCCAAAAATTGACATCTCAATGGTTGAATTCCCAGCTAGTGCCGATCCTTCACCTATTTCCCCAGCTAGGAAAAAGACTTCATCAATTGACGAGGACCAATAGAAGGACAAATCACCATATCATACATGAATCTCTCCTGCTAAGGAATTAAAAGAACCTACCATGGAACATCTCTATATGGAAGGAATCCTAAGCAGTACTTTATCCTGGGGAGATCAACAGATTCCTGAATCGGTAGATGAAGTCATCGATATATAGGTAATTTCTTATAACAGGAAAATGAAATATGTGGTGAGAAGAACAATCAAGAAAAGGAAGCTCACACTCGATAGCACACTTCTCATAACCATAGAGGAAACRTTGTTTAACACARAAAATGCTAAGATGACTGAGCTAATYGGAGYAGGTATGACCATAATCGATGCMACTTTAGACAGGGAAAAAAKGGATGAAATGGAGGTAGCAACCATGAAGAAAGAACTRGACTATATTTGGCACACTRACATCAAGCGAAGTACTACCAAAATTCAACACAAGCGGTGGTACTCTTGAAGTGTGAGTTCCGAGAAATGTATACACAATTCAYRAGTGAAAGAGATCTCTTCACTTCTCGCATAGTTKATTTCCAAGAAKATACCMTCATGGGGTTGGAAACCTGTAARGACATGCAATKATGGTATGAAAMGGCACATCAAGYCTTAKAATGGATAGACTACATCAACGAAGTGTAGMAGGTCTGAKATWCATAAGAGCATGGAATTCGAGTGTTGATGGATARCAACATCACCCGGACAAGGAAGGCRGTTGAACACTAGGTAAGCATGGTCCAGGAACCTCAATGRAAAATGTAGGAAATATGGGGAGAGTGTGAGAGAAKTYGGGAGAAAATCAATCGGGAAATGAGGAACATTTACCTACCAGAGTTTGGTCCACCGGAGGATTTCACCGATTTGCATGACATAGTTAAACAACATGAAGAGWAAGACCTGGCATGGGAAGTGGATATTTCGCATATTTTAAGAATGATCKMAGTTCAAGTGAAGAAGTTTATGGAACCCYCRATTAAATATCTTGCAGTCCTACAAYGCTTAAGTTCCAAGCTAATCAAGTACAAGGAACRAAAAATAGAGATAAAGGAGGTCCTCTCCTCTYYGATGGATTARCACAGGTTCCCATATGMAAATAAATGTGRATATMTCTTATTCAAGTGGTCAGAGTATGAGAGGAACCATACACTCCAGTAAAACCACTAGATGATCAAAGGAGAAGMAAAAGAGAACAGATAGATAAAAWTAYRCCACGTGGCRTTTTCTTAACTTAACACAAATTTAGTAGCTATTTTTAGTTTAGTTATYTTTATAAATAAGGGCATCRACCTTGGACAAGGGATTGATGGTTTTGGAGAGTAAGACTATTTTTTGGAAATATTTTAAGAKAACTATTTCTTTKCAAGTGATTTTAATTAAGAAGTTATGTTTAGAACTAAAGACACTTCTTTCMTATAAGGCATGAATGTGATTGGACCGAGGGGGATTATCTCTATCTTCRAATTCAATATTTTRTTGTTKATYTGAGTAAGAGTTGTTGTGTCTGTTATTCRRGTATCTGAGTAAGATAACCAACCATGGTTGGAAATATATGCTCTGGAGATTCYAGGAAGGATGCATAACCTACCCAGACATCCAKAAAAATTACTTCCTAAATTTGACCTCRAAATATATGGATTACCTGAGGACCATATTAAAAAGTTCTTATTGGCTATAAGGTTGATGAATGTGCAACACGAAGATGMAATGTGCATAATTTTTCCTTACACCTTTKAAAATTCATCCTCGACTTGGTATTTTAACCTTCCATTTGGTTCCATAACTAGCTGGACGAAGTTTCAAAAGGATTTTTTGGACAAATTTGTCGAAGAAACTACSACAGGAGCTTTAATGGATGAAATRTTTTYCGCCACTATGAGTCCAARAGAAAAGGTTAAATATTTCAACCAAAGGTTTACCACCATTTTGAACAAATTCCAACCSGAGGCTAAACCTACCYAGGAGTTGMAAATTGAAGTATATGTCAATGCTCTCCCAACTTCTATTTCCATGCTCGTAAAAAAGGGTTTCCAAACATACTCTATCCGAAAATTTCAAAGAAGCTAAAACGATTGAATTCCAAATGAAAGGATGAAAATAAGGTCAGATATCACTAATAAAAAATGAAACACAACCTCTACCTAAGAGAGGGATTTTGTTAACAATACCCCTGGGGAAAAAAACATAACAAGGTCCTGAGAAAGAGGGAGGGGATTTAGAAAACCTACAACGGATGATAAAAAAAATCTCCATCGATATTGTAGATATGAAAAGGAGTGTTGGGGAAGGAAATCAAAATCAAATACATTATAAAACATTTTTAAAAATAAATCCACCCTTCAAATCTATATAACCTCCCCCAGCTAACCTAAATGTCGACTCAGGGAACGTAGCATCTGACTCTTTTTGTACATATCACCAAGAAAAACATCTAGAAAGGGATTTCCCTCAATGGTTGCATGCTATGAATATAATGGCTAATCGATTCCTAGAAGAATGTTCTCTAACCAAACAACCCAGTAGCTCGACAATAAATGTCATAGATCAAGAAAGCCAAGAGTCGTTGGAAGAGACAACCATGATGTTATGGGATTCCAACCACTTGATGTCTTTCAACGATGTTGTTGAAGTGCAGGGACCTCTCGTTGAAGTTATAGTTGTACATACGTGAAGTAAAAGTCAACCTATCCAAAGTAATCCTACCACTACTCGATTATCTCGAGGAAATCAAGTGGTTGATCGCCCCAAACCCCTATTTTGTTTTCAAAAAAATCCCACAAGAACACATACATGGGAAATCCATGATTTATAATACAATGTGGTAGAAGAATTGAAGAAGATGAAATCTAATGTGTTTTTCATGGACATGTGTAGGATTCCTCAACAAAAGGATTTTATGTTACAAGCCTTAAAATTAATAGATACCCCTATAACAAGAACCGATCAAATTGAGGTCCCATCTCCCACAAATTTAACAAATAAGACAAGTGTGAAATCTTGTTCTCTATACAAAAGAGGAAGGCCTTTTGTTCCTCATTTCATGTTGATGTTTGAGGTTTTTAATAGAAACTGACATAATTTCCTTGTTGATTCAGGGGCATCTTCAAATTTCATGCCATTTTCCATTTACAAGAAATTGAATGCAACCCCAGTCAAAACTAATAAACACATTATACAACTAGATATGACTCGGGTAAAGGTCATTGGGGAACTAAAATATGTCATGATCAAAATAGCTACACACCCCAAGTTTGTTCAAGTAATTGACATAATCATGGTAGACATCCCATAGGCTTATATGCTACTTAGCCAAGACTGGTCTGAGAAATTGAGCATATATTTTAGTACCGACTCGGATCAACTATGGTTTCCTTTGAAACAACATACAAACATGATTAGGATTGATGGGGAAAGATATCTCAAACATACAGTAACTGATTTAGAGACACCAAACGAACCCTTGTCGACATATTTCCATGTTTTAGGAAATTACTCCTATGATTTTGATTTTGGTAATCTTGATCCTCACATGTTTGATATACCTATTGATTTTTCAATGAGAATGGTTAAGCATGAAGTTCATTCCATTTTAGCATTTGATAACCATTAATGTTGCAACAACCAAGATCACAAGAAGAAAAACCATGTACAAGAACACAAGAAGTATCCTGGGAAACCCTTCTCAATAAGGGAAGAAAACCCAACCAAATCATTTTCTATATTATTCAAGAGAAACAACTTCACCATCAAGAAAACCTAGCACACAAGAGGGTTCTTAAACCCTATAAGACTAGCACCCAAGAGAGGTGCGCACTTTTCCCAAGAAGGTGTACTTGCTGAAATTTCCAAACACACACAAAATATATGATTCCTCAATGGGGAATTTACGTTTACTTATATTAGACTGAACCTGTCAACATAAGTGTCTATTGGAACAACATGGCCGAACTCATCAGCTCACAATATAATTAATATTAACCAGATTAATTATATTTTATATTTATTATTAATCACATTAAGGTAGGGCTGACCTGTACCCTTTACATCACAATTAGGGTTACATGTAGGTTTGAATCTTGAACAATATAGCAAGGGATGTTATACACCCACTAGTGCTCATCCACTAGGAAAACATCCATAGGGATGTCCATATCTCCGGCTCACTGCATTACAAAGAAGAACCACTTCTTCATTAGTGCTTAGCCACTAGGATCATGTTCACCTATGCACGTCGACAAGCATGTCCACTCAACATATCTTCTTTCCCACTACATTACACATGAGAGTCATCTAGAGTTTCTCATCAACTCTTCTTATCATAGGAGGCTAATACATCATCTTCATTTGTGTTATCATGACAATGCACCCATCACTTTGGGATTTCACATGTTCACCTTGTGCTTAGCCACAGGCACGTCCAACTCTACAGATCTCCTTTCTCACTGCGTTACACAGGAGAATCATCTGGATTTATTCTCAACTCTGTGTAAGGAGGAGGCCATATCTAAATTCCAGTTGTGTCTCATAGAGTAAACACACACCCCTCTTAGGGGTTTTCTCTCAGGTTTGTAAGATGGAGAATGTCTCACATAGTTGCAATCATCAACACTCCCTCTCATCTAGGGAGGAATTCTTCATCATACCAAGTCTCACACAAATGTACTTTGAAATTTGTCTTTGTTGTAGTCATCAACACTCCCTCTCAAATAGGGAGGTATTCTTCACCAATTTAATTTGGTGAAGATGTCTATAATCTACTCATGTGTAGGAAAGTACTGCATGTGTACTATTTTCCTTTTCATCATATCTCTAATATAATGATGTTTTATCTCAACATGTTTCGATATATCATGAAACATTGGGTTCTCAAAGACATTTACACACAACTCTGGTTATCATCATAGGATCCATCTCATGATCAAGTAAAATCTGTCAGAAGATTATGAAGCCATACTGCTTTGCACACTCAATGATACATACTTTGATTCTATGTTATTTCAAGGCCATAGAGGTTTTGTTTCCTACTACATTAGGAAACCATGACAACTTTTATGGTAAGACAACAACCAAATGTTCTCTTATGGTCCACTACACTCTTTGCTCAATCTGTATATGCATATCCTACAAACTCAAGTTCACATTGGAGGCATATCTCAGTATATCCTTTACTGCTATCAAGTGAGTTTGTCTCGGCTATCTCATGTATTGTCTAAGTACATTCATTACAAGGCATGAATCAGGTCTGGTGTTATCCAGGTACATCAATGGTCCAATCAGTTGTGGATCACTCCCATCTGAAGCATCATCATTCATTTTCTTCAAATCCATCATGGTGGTTTTGAATTCTATCATACTGAACTTCTTTAATATCCCCACTGTATATTTTCCTTGACTTAGGAAAATCTCATTGGTCCTATGTCATACTTCTTGTCCCAAGAAGTAGTGCATCATACTCAGATCCTTCATCTCAAAAATCATAAGTCAAGTCTTGCTTGTTTTCAACAACAAGTCTTTTTGAATAAGTTATCAAAAAATTAGGCTCTTGTCACCAACACTTTAGTAATATAGGTTTTGGATCAACAATACTCTTGTTGAGACCCAAACTCATCAAGAATCCATTTATCTTATATAGTTTCCAACTCATGGATGGTAGTACGGATGGAAGTGTATTGGTCTTATTGGATCAAGTGTCTCATCCTAGAAAACTCCCTCTGTTTGTGAGAGTCATCTAGTTTTGTATTTCTTGACACTTCCGTCAGCTGCATGCTTTATCTACTTGGAAGTTACAAAGACTTCCCTTCTGGTTTCTGAATAATATCTTATACATAATTTTTTAAGATATATTTGTATTCTTTTGTTATGGCATCTTGTCATACTTATTTATCTTTTTGTTTCTTAAATGAGTGAAGGATAGTTTTGAAAACTCTTTTTCTTTCTCAAAGTGTCCCTTGAGGGAATTGTTTGTCTCTTTGTCTTTTAGCAGAGTTTTGTTGATCCTGGGCATGCCTTTTATGCCCCACTATAATATCTCTGATTATATCAACTAGAGCAACTGGATTAGTTGGAATAATGTCTATCTCCCTCTGAACTGCTGAAGGGGGAGAAGGTATTGTCTCACTGTCAATCTTTATCTGAGATTCTTTGGGTCTATTGAATAGGTATCTCTTCTTTAAGGACAACATATATATTTTTCTCACATAATAATCAATAAAATATGGTTTGGACTCTCGTACCATGGATAATGGTCCAAGTCTTTGAGGGCTCCCATACTAGGGATAATATCCTTCATTTATTAAAAATGAAATCAACTATAAAATTAGAGATCAATTGATTTACTTGGTTTGTAGTGATGTTTTAGCTTTAGAGGAAGTAATTATCCTCTCTCTTATCTTCATTCTTTTGAGGTGGATCTGGATCAATGTCAGCGGTAGAAGCATATTGTCTTCCCTTCTTCCTGGTTGGACAATTTCTTGCATAGTGTCCATATTTTTCACATCTGAAGCACTGAATTTCTAAAACATGTCTTCTTTGATAACCTGGATTTGATGAAGACTTTTCATATTTGAATGTTTGTCTGAAGTTTCTTTTGAATTTTCCTCCTTTCCTTGTATGAAGTGCAAGAGCATGATTTTCTTCCAAGGAGTCTTCCACTCCTCTATTTATAAGTCTAAGTTCTTCTTGAGTACAATCTGTCCATAGATGATCAAAGGTTAGTATAATTTCTCTTCCACTGATACTCTGAAGAAAATGATCCCACTATTTTGGAAGGTTTTTGAGATTGGTTAATATGATTTCTCTATCATACATGATTTACCCAATGATTTCTAGTTGTTCTTTAATCTCTGATATCTTCATAAAGAATATGGAAACTGTGTCACCTTTCGTCATCTTGGTACTTTGATCTAAAAATGAAGAAGACTTGTATTCTTGAAAATATTTGCAAGTTAAATTTATGTGTTAAAAGAAAATGGATCAAATTTGCAACACATTTTTAATAGGATTTACTCATTCAAGATGCATATAAACAACAACATAATCAATGAACAGAAAACACATAACACAACAAATGATAAAGGAGTTCACCCCTCTCTTGGGTTACATCTCCTGGTCCAACTTCCAATGGATTATTTGTATTATTTTCTCAAATTGCTCAAAAATGTGCTTTACAATGCTCAAAATGTCCAATAGACTGCTCCAATGGCTTCAAAATGTCCAAAAACCCCTATCTGGGTTTTTTCGGCACCTCGTTTGGGCAAAAAATGAAGAAGATAAGCTTCCTTGAAGTCTCCCCTTCAAGCTTGCTGTCTCTACATCTACAAAATTCACCTCCTCTGGCTCAACCTAGCCCTCATGCAATTTAAAGAATAAAAACTTGGCATCGGGCACAACAGCACAACTGGTCCAAACTGTCGAACTGTTATGCACTGGCCCTAACTACCAAGGCCTGTGGGCACATGGCAGTCATATGACTGCGCGCCAACACAACAGGGCTCAATGTTTAAACAACCGTTGGAACCGTATGTCAAACCCACGCGCACATGTATAGTGGTCACATGGTATGCCAAACCGCACACATATAATAAATGGTTATAATATGGTTACGGTGGTAACCACCATAGCTCTGGTCACATACAATACAACACATGACCATGGGTCGGGGCTTAGCCCTGGCCCGGTCCACGCCCAAACATACATTACAACAATGTTAAATACAATGATTTGCATATACATAACAAGGAACATATGTGGGCGCGCCGATTGGGCGGCCTTTCCCAAAGCTTTACCCTGCCCCGGAGGTCATGGGGTCGACTCCTGCTGAGTGCAAAGGTTTTAACCAATAAACAAGTGACACATGGCAACCTTTGATTGGGCCACGTGTCACCTTCTCATTCACTGCCAACAAAACACGTCATATGCCAACTACCCAATAACTATCTTCCACATCAGTGTACGGCTTGCCACATCATTCGTACGGTCTGCCACGTCATCGTCCGTACGGACTGTACAGTCAACATCCCTTTTTTTGCTTGTTTGTCATTTTGAACAGAACGCGATATCTCTCGCTCACGACGTCCGTTTGAACCCAAATGAGTTGTGTTGGGTTCGAAACAACGAGGCCTATGCTCTCGTTTGATTTGAAGCAATTCTGAGCACTTTGAATTTTTGAGCAAAATTTGATCCCCTGATCACACCTCCCCATTGGAAAGATTTTGGACCTCCAAAATACTATTTTCAGTCTATGCAAAGATGAGGGTATAGTTCCCTCACCCTTCCAACATCAATCCACTTGGCTTTGCTTGGATTTGTACCTTTAAGACCAACTTGAAGATACTCCACATTTCCTCATTTTGAAGTTCGCATTCTCCTGTCAAGAATGGTGTCTTCATGTAGTTCTGTAAGATATTCTGGGGAAAAATCATCTATAGAAGGAATCTGAACATGCTCTCCATGATCATCAATCAATGGAGGCTCATACAATTTCAAATTCTCAACATTAACAACTGCATACATTTGCATATAAGGAGGCAAATCTAAATGAAAGGCATTATTACCAATCTTGTCGATAATCTTGAAAGGACCATATTGAATCGGTTTCAATTTTTTACCTTCTCCTTTAAGTCTCTCCTTACTGATGTAAAGCCAAACTTAATATCCAACAGAAACTGCGATCAACACGATGCTTGTCATGTCTCGTCTTGTACTTGGCTTGACTCTTTTCCAACTTCTCTTGCACCATTTGATGTATCAACTGAATTTGTTCAATGAACTTTTCTGCCCTATTAATGTCATATTGACCATCAATAGAAATATCCTTCCCAAAGATAAAATCTAAAGGATATTTGGGCAAATAGCCAAAACATGC
>JZKD02S0439662.1:154232-177590 GCA_000966675.3 Picea glauca | reverse complement strand
TCCAAAAACAAGAAAGGTTTCAATATTTTTTCAATCAAGAATTCAAACATGAAAAGTAAAGGATAACACTTCTTTTATCCTCGGAAATTAAGTAGCAATAATCAAATATTAATTGCAAGTTGCAATAAGACTACATAGCTTCAAGAATATACTTCAAAGGATCAAAATATTTCCAAAGAAAGAAAGAAGAAGTTATAAAACAATTCTTAAAGCAACACTTGCAATCCCAAATCAATGAAGAATACTTAAAAAACAATCAAGTGAAACACTTAGAAAGTCTTGAAATTAAGATAACATAAGTTTGAAAACCTACTAATGATGAAGATAAAACTACTCTTAAGACAAACTTGACCAAAATATCAGGTTAGCCCAAGGAAATCATGCACATTTCACAATTTGAAGGATTTGAAAACTCAAAAGAGGAAAGAAAGAGATGGTAATCAATCAAATTCAAAATCAAGTTCATAGAACTCTAATACAAAAATTTGAGGCAAAAAAATCATAAAAAGGAGGCAAAAAAAGGCTCTAAATTCACTCAAAATATGGATTATCGCCCATGTTACCATGTACATAGGGTGATGAAAAGGGGACTATCTCTCCCTAGAACACTATTTGCAGGTGATGATCATGACATTATCACTCTGTGTGCCCTTATGAGGGAGGGATGAAGTCTTGAAAGTGGAGAAAATGCACAAATGTTTTCCTAGATTTGAATGGGATCAAATGTTTGACTTAGTGAACTTCCCAACTGTGATGAGGGAAGGGCAGAAATCAAAGAAAAAGCATCAAAATCACAAAGTAACAACAATATTGAAAAGGATATAAAATACCAAGGAAATATTAATGAAACCGCATTCCTCAATGGAGTCGTCAATTTTATGTTATGGGAAAGTTTCCCCTACGGACGGGTGAAACCCCCTTAAAAAAATGGTGAACTGCTTTCCTCTTAGACCTATTTTGACAGCTACAATGAGAAGGAATATATGGATAACTTACCTTTTTACGACCATTTTCCTCGCTACTCCAACCTTTGACCTTGATGTCCAAGTTCCTAGGCACAAGAAAATACCTACAAAGAACAAAGAGAGACCTCTTTCTTCCACACTATATTGTTAAGTAAAAATAGATTTATCTATGATGAATTTAAAACTATTGTCATGCATACACATGAGAGGAATAGGCCAATTTATGTATTAATGGAAAACCAACAAAATGGAATCACTTACAATATCAAGTTTGACATTGCATCAGCTCCTCCAAGCTCTCCTTTCCATCCCTTGAATGCCACAAAACTATAGGTATTATGGTCTGAAATTATCTCCTCCCTTTGAATCAAGCACAAAATCCATTATATAGGGTTTGAGGGAATAACAACCATGATGTATTTTGGGAATATGCTTAGATCAAGTGAGGATTTATCTCATGAGGTTGGGATTTGGCTAATAAAATGACCATTGAATTTTCCTAGGATGGAGCAAAGAGGTATGACTCAAATACTTTACCTAAACCAACTTAGATATTCCTGGATCTTATCCCCAAAACAAGGAATCTTAAGTGTAACCACTTCATCACTCCACTATAACTAGGCATGAAGTGATAACATCACTCCCCTATAACTGAGAAAGGAGCGATGACAAGGGTTCATCGCCCCCCTAGACATAGGCAAGGGAGCGATGAATCTAGAAAAAGGTCAATAAGTTAAGGGAAAATATTGTATTTCAACCTCCAAATGACAGGTTTCCCTTCCAACTTGTCCAGGGATTATGAAATACATTGTTTCATGGTGAAGAAAGTGAAACACTTGTGACACTTAAGTGCGACATTTGGTAGTACGAAACTTGCGACACTTAAGTGTGGCGTTTTGTAGAACAACAATTGTGGCACTTAAGTGCAACATTTTTGTGTGTAACACCTATATTGTATGAAGATTTTGGATACTGATGCTCCAAATATAATGAAGTGATTTTGGGGCTATGAAATTTGTTTATTCTTATCTATCATGTTGCGAATGGATCTGTCTTTTTGTTGCATGTTTGCTTCTCTTTATCTAGATCATGTATAATTACTGTCATTGATTAATGGTTAATATATGGATCCGAGTAGTGTAGACCTATATATGATGTTGTAATATCTTTAATTCCCTTCATCACACAAGTTTTGGCTATGTTTAGGGTGATACCACCTTTCCTCGTGGAAGGTTGAATATGTCAGCATTCCTTGACTACAATGGTTTCTTTGGTTGGTAACTTCCAAGAACCCTGGTCTTGATTTAGCACTAACACTGATAGAATCAAGTAATAAGAAAATGATGAATATAGTCAAGAAGATTGTAAGAGGAAACAAGAAGGATTGGGACAGTAAGATCAAGTATGATTCGTGAGAAAACTATATCAAGACCAAGAATTCCACAGGAAAACCCCGTTTGAATGAGTATATGGATTGGAAGCTAAATTTCCCATCAATCTCCAGGTTCCTACCCTTCGATTCACACAACAATATATGACTGGCGATAAGGTTTTGCAAGGAAGAATTGATCAATTGATAGAACTGGAGGAATATAGGAGGAATAATTTAGATCAAATGACGTGTAACCAAGAGAATATCAAGGGAACATTTTATCACAAAGAGAGACAAATAAATTTGAAGGAAGGCGAAGAAGTACTGATGTAGGACAAGAGAAAGGAGAAACTAGGAATGCATAAGAAGTTTGATAGTTTATGGATTAGACACTACCGAATTGAGAGAAAGGTTGGTTTTAACTCCTTTAACTTGACTATGCATGAAGGGGAGAATATTTCGTTACCTGTTAATGGGTACCTTCTCAAATCCTACTTTCCTAAAGGAACCTGACCTTATAGCATAGGTTAGTGTAAGTTAGGTAGGGCATTTGCATCTTGCATTACATTTGTATATGTCTTGCATCATGAATTCATGCTAGTATAGTAGTGCATTTTATTGTATATATTACATTCTCATTTGTATATAATGAATACATGTTAGGAACTTTAATATGACCATTGCATATTATTGCTTTATCATTTATAGTTTACTGGATTTTTTTTCAGCATGATTTTGGATTTATCACTAACTCTGGTGGATTAGATCCACTGATTGATACTTCTAAAGGGTGTTGTTTTTTGAAGTGGGAACGTGATTTAAAGTCTTGGACAACCAGATATGTTGAGGTTCTCATGTTCTCTACGATGAGCACATGTCCCCATATAAGAGCCAGATGTTACCCCTCAATGCCTAAGGGTAACTAGAGGAGATCATGTCTCATGGCCCGCAATGGATAAAATTATCATAACCATGATGACGATCAACATGTCCATAGATGACATCCCAACAACCCCCTCATTTTACTCTACAACTACAGATGAACCAAGTCTGATCACATCCAAGCAATCTAGTGTATGGGAGATGGTAAGACAACGTCACCATGAGGTATGCTAGTCCTTCTTCCATGCAAAGTGTTTTGATTGATTTTTTGGGCATGTGGATGAAAATATTTGGTTGAAGTTGGATAATGGATCACTAGCTTGGGAAATTATGTTTGTTGCCTTGTTTCACCTTGGTGGTTAGCTTTTGTTCCCTAGTCTCGTGTTGTAACTTCCCAGGTAAAAGGGGTACTAGTGGGGGACCCTCAAAAGGGTAATGTTCCATTCCTTTCCATACTTAAAAATTTCCATATTGGAGCCTCTCAATATAGTGTACCAAACTTAGGTAATGGGTCATGGTCCATTCTCTCATGAGAAGAAGGGGTTGAAGGCCTAGAGCTTGATGTAGTTGCTACGCATGTATATGATTTAAATGATAAAGACCACCATAAAATCCATGGGCCAAATTGAGCTCTACCCCATCTAATGGTAATTTCCCTTGTCCTAATGCGAATGAATGAAAAATTATAAAGGACCATATCCCATTAAGAAAATGAAGGAATAAGGCTTGAAACATGTAAATGGGACTTGCAATTAATTACTGGGTATAAAAAAGAAATTAAGTCATTCAGAATGCAAAAAGTACCTAGGAAAGGGTATCTCAAGCAATAAGTGCTCCCTCTACAAAGGTGCTCATATAAATGGGTTTAATGACACCATAATCAATTAAGTAAGCCCTAATTCATAACACTATCACACTTACTCTTGAAGGGTTTCTTTATTTCCTGCTTCCCTCGGGACCTATCCCTCTACCTAGGTATTTTATTTCATGTCTAGGTTGGCACACTTAATGGGGTTGGTTGAAGGCCCATCCTCAAAATTTCCAAATCACATGAATTCATGGGATAGTGTGATGCTTGAAGGGGATACTCAAGTGAATTATTTACATGGATTATATCTTAATTAACAACTTATTTTTCATGATTTAAGGACTAATATTTCTTATGAACATTGGCTTACATTGTCTTATACCCTACTTTGTTTTGGATGGCCCTGAAATGGTTGTTTGAATGTCCTCCTGGGATTGTACCCAAGATGTTGTGCCTTTATTGAAGGAATTTGGCATGTATGATGCATAGAAATGAGTCATCCAGTGACTCACCACCCTTAGACATCATCTCTCACATCCTCAGAACCTTGGACAATGGACAAATGGGCTTAGTTTGAGAAGATTTGTTCATGATGGAACACAGATGGGATGAAATCCCAAATGCTAGGAAAAATACCCTAAGGATTATTATTCACTATATTAGGGACGTTCCAACAACATACAACCAAATACGATACAAAGACAAGACACATATCCCTCCATATTGGATGCATTTCCCTAAACCCTTGATATCACCCTCCATTTGATCATGACATCATCTTTTAGAGTTTGATGGTGCTAGGGTTGGATGGAAAGTTAGGGTACCGGTGATGATTGGCATGAGCTTGGGTGAGGAGATACACTATTTTCCATCACTTCACCTTGGATTTCTGCCACATGGCGTTTGGAGGCCTCCTCTTATCTTAGGAAGGCTTGATGTCACCACACACGTGGCCCTTATGATGTATTTTTTTCATTTTAGCATTTTGTAAAGGCTAAATGAGGGGTCGGCCCCACTTAAAATTAAATTTATGTTATGCTATGTGGAAAAAATTCTAGGCCTAGCCTCATATATAAAGGATAATGTCATTTTTATTTTGGATCATCACATCCCTCTCTCATTTTGGAGGGGTAACACTGCAAAAGTTTCACTATTTCAACCTTCTTGGTATTTTTCTCTTATGTGTTATGCTTGAAAGAGGGTATTTTGTGGATGCTTTTCTCATTTGGATGGATATTTTCTACAATTAGGGTTTTATGCTCTTGATTTCTTAGATGAAGTAAGTAATTTTATGCAATTCTATTGTCTCTTGTTGATGTAAATGGTGAAAATGATATTTTGCTGCAAGTAATATTGTTTTGTTGAAACCCTAAGAGGAAGACATAAGTGCTTCTCTTCCTCACAAAATTTCATTTGTCCAAGTTTGTGAAACATCATTGCTAGGGTTAAAATCCTAAGGCAGAAAAGTTCTTTCACTTTAGGGTTTTAACCTTAGACATTTGATCCTTGACCTAGTTGAAGCTTGAAGAAGAGAAAACGATACTTAGGGCCCAAAAGTGCTTGCACCCTATGTACCCTTTCCTCAAAGTCTAAATCCTAAGGCCCAAAAATGCTTGCACCTTAGGGTCTAGAATATACCTCTCTTGCTTCAATTAGATCAATCTTCAAGTTTGAAGCAATTGAGACTCCAAAGTCCCTATAAAGACAACGTCGTTGATATAGGAGTGATATTGTGGCTAAATTAATTGTTAAAATAAATCTTCTTAATCTCTCAAACATCCTACTAGTTGTACTAAATCTAACCTTAGGAAACTTTGAATATTTCTTCTTGTTGTTATAAAAGTTTGCCACAACCACTGAAAACTACGTTAGATTATTGCAACAAAGAAACTTTGTAATCCACCTATTTAATTTGAAATTACATGTCATCCATGTTAGAAATAATGGATGTGCTCGCTTAACCATAGAAAATATAACAATATTGTCACCCAACCATAGACCAAAGCCACCCACGATCACCTTAACCTTGACATAGAATGATTTCGAAAGAAAACCAATAGCCAACCAAGGATTATGCACCAAACAAGACTGATAAAAAATTCCAACCATAACCAATAGAAATTCTGAGCCTAAATTGAGAATACATATTGTAGTAGTTGCAGCTGCAGCTACTACCCAGCCTTGCGCACTTTCCCATTTTCTACAGTGCGCACTTCTTCCCAGCTGAAATTTTGAGTTGTTGTGTACCAAATGAGGTCTAGCTACTTATATTTATACTATTTTCATAAATTTTCTGGGCCGACTTCTCATTCTATAGGCTAAATACTTAATATTAATTATTTCCTTGAGCCGACTTGTCTTCTAGGGTTATGTTCAATGATTTAGGATTTCTTCTTGCTTCCCATAATATTCTATTCGTGTCAGGGTTACACGTGGAGGTAAATACCTCCCACAGCTACCATCATATCAACAATCTAGTTGCAACAAGATATCATTATAAGCTTCATTCCTTTCTACCATAACCTTTCCCATGATGGTTTTCATCTCCTAATAAAGGTCCACTGTTTTGTGGTACTTCATTTCCCTGGTCCTGGAGGTACTAGTGTTTGGAACCCATGGGCTAATTGTTGTATCCACATCCTCGTCATGGACAAAGTGTCTATCCAAGCATGTATTAGATTTAGCTAGCTCCATCTTAGCTTGGATATATGGTGGTGTTTGAGACTGACATTTGTTGACTCCTCTTCTCCCTGAGAGGGAGTTTATATTATTCATTGAGAATGAATCTGAATCCAAATTTACAGGTGCAAAAGTGAAGGAAAATGAAAAACCTTTCTTGGTGCTATGTTCCCATAATATAAATAGAAACTTGACTATGCTACTAGTGAGTTAGTTTCATCTTGATTGGAACTCCATAAAAAGAAAGAAAGAAAAAAACGTCATATAGAGAAGATCGCTTGAGTGGAGAATTCCTTGTTATGGAATATAGTCTTGTCCCATTAGATAAAATGACCAAAGGAAAAAGAGGGAGAGTTGGGTGGGAAAGTATGAAAGGAAATCCATATAGAGTCTTCTTTGAGCACTGAGTTGTGCATATTTTTCTTGAAATTTATTGGTGTGATATGAAATATAGTTGAGCTACCAAACCCTAGATAGTGTGCCCTAAACTAGAGTGCCCAGAGAGATGACATGGAATGAGCATATGGTAGTGATAGGGGGAATATCTTTTGGATTGGAATATTATCTTTGGGTGGGTATATGGGAGAGTAGGTTTGGACCATGATTTGATACCAAATGATGAGGTTTAAAGAGCCTCATTTAATAAAACCACGGTAAAACTAAATAGAATCAAATAACAATAGAAAACCAAAAATAGCTTGGTTTCTTATTCACTTGGCCAAAGGCCTTCTTACAATTTTACATTGGGTCCACTTGTAACTAATTTCCACAAAGAAAATATTAAAATAAGAGGCACAGATCTTGAAGGCTACAAGAAATGATAAACAATGAAAATGCACTCAACTGAGAGGCTAAAAAGAGTTGCCTTTAACTAAGCACACATATTAATGTTGTACCAAAACAATAAAGAAGAGAGTTGCACCCTCATAAAAGAGGCACTCTTTGGGGATTGTGTTGGTTGGGAACTCCTTGTTCTATACCAGAAGGGTTCATGAAATGAACCATGAAAACATGTTTAGTGGTCACATTGTTGTATGATATCATCATCTTTTCTTAGGACCACACATGGGCATAAACAATGCTTCCCTCTAGATTCAAGAGATTGACAATGTTCAAGTCAAAATTTTGACTTAAACAATATTAAATTAAACTTTAATTTAGTCTTGAGCAACATTAAAGACTAGTTTAAATAGATAATAAAAAAATGAAGAACAAGAAAACAAGATTACATGGGTAAGCCAGAAGACAAATGTAACATGGAGTTTGGTAGCTTAGGTATTTTTTCATAATATGCCAAAATAAACTAGAGCATGAAAAGTTCAATTCTAAACATGGGAAAAAAAAATCCATATGTGATGTGAGTATGAGTTTGATAAGTATAGGTTGTTAAGATTCATGACAAAAAAATGGGAATAATAGTGAGTGAACAAAGATGTGTACACATAGTTTGGGTTGAGTTAGAGAGAGTAATTGGGAAGAAATAGAGAAAGAATATTAATGTGCATGGATGACACGAAACAGATCAATGAGACTCACAAATATATCATGTTCAATATTCTAAGCAAGTTCTCATGGCATCTCCATGCTACGAAAGGAGAAAAATCCATATGAAAAAATATTGAGAAGTAACCTTGAAGTACATTGATAAGTGGTTTTATATGAATAAAACTTTGTAAACAATCCATCATCATCAGATATCATAAATTACCTCATAACTTTCCCAAAAAAGAGGTTTTGATCATGGGGAATCTTATGTTATCCTTAGAGGAAGTTAATTAGCTCATAATGAGGAAGATGCTTTGACTCCCCTAACATCCTAGCATGATCTCTTATCTTGTGCAAATAAATGAATAATTGTATAGGATCTTACATCTAGGAATAAATTTTTAAGGTCACAAATTTCCATGTATATGAGTATGTTTTTTATTTAATCTAGATAAGGGACAACCTATGGTAACTCTACGACACTCAATTAATTTTTTGTCTGCCTTTTAACCAATTAGGGAAGTGATAAGTGTTGGGTATGTTTTATATTCTTTGCAAAATGGATCCCATGTGTTGTACATGGAAATGGGACTAAGGGGGGTGGGGGGTGCATGAGGTCCCCCCTGTAAGGGAGCTCATAGGCGGATCCCCCAAAAATATATTTTTGGTAGTTTTTTGCATCTGTTTTTGCTAGTTTTTTGACACATGTTTTTGTTGATGGTTTTCTTATCCCTGTTAAGGAATTAGGGTTGATAAATAATTTGGTTCAATGGATTAGGGGTTTGGATGCCACAAGATCATATATACATATTGTATTGTAAACAATGAAAATGATGATGGATAGAATATTAGAGGTGTGGCTCTAAACATGTTGTTGGTTTTACCGGTTTGGGTTTCCAGGGTGAAAATCTCTATGTAATATGTTTGTGTGTGTGTGTTGCATTGTATATTTTTTTGTTTTATTAAGAATCTGTTTGGAGTAATTAATTGTACAAGGTTAAAATCTACATTTGGTATCAAAGTTTTTATTGGCTTCATGGGGATGCCTTTGTGGCTAAGGGTTTGGCTTGGGTTTGTGATAAGCATTTTTAGAGTTGGAGATCTGTGGTATTGATTCTTTGGGTGGAAAGAAATAACAAGCAGTTTAAAAATAGATATCGAGAAAATTTAGTGGGAAGATTTTTGAGATGTGGAAGCTCAATATGGAATATCTATTGGTGGAAAAAGATCAGTGGATCATTGTGGATCTAGGTATTGCACCTACAGGAACTTCAGCAGAAGATTGGGAAAAGTTGGATCGAAAGATGAAGAACACAATTTGGTTTTGTCTCTCAGATTGTATTGGGCATCATTACAAGCCCCTTGTCGAGTGTTATCTTAGAGAAACTATTAATGGGAATTGTCACAATAGTGTGTGAATGAATGATGTGTGGAAAATTGAAAATAAATTATGTTTGGTGTTCAAGTTTATGATAAATATGTTGTAAATATGATATGTTTTTTGGTAAGATAAAATAGATGTGTGCATACCTTGTGTTATAGAAAATAAGGTGACATAAATGTTTTGAAAATAAGTGATTCTGATGTTGCTTAAATGTCACTTATAATAACAAATGTTATTTTCTACCACATGGAACATGCACACAAACACTTTAACTTACCCTTATTTTCCACAACACAAAACATGCACACAAGAACTTTAACTTACCCAATTAAATATCACATACCTGACACATGTCATAAACTTGAGTTCCACATCTAAATATTTTGTTTCTGATGGAAAATACCACCTTCAACCCACAATCACAGAGTTTTCAGCGCTTTGTTGCAATCAATATTCAGACTGCTTGTCTAGCCTAGGATCAACACAAAAAGGAACTCACATTTTGCTTTTCCTACTTTGTTGAATTGTGCTCTGTGATAGATAATTTTGTGCGTGGAATTACGAATAAACAAATATATATCTGCGTGGAATTACCAATGAATCCGTTGTCGGAAATTTTGCGCGAAACTCAGTAAACAATACTAATGGTTTACAAAGAACTTTGCACTGAATTTGGAAAATAATACCAATGTGTCATAGATATTTAAGGGGTGATTGTACTGCACCAAATTGTGAACATCTGTCAAATCTTGATTGTTTTCCCCTTCGAAGGAAAACACTTAGGGAATATTTCTTAAACAAAGTTTTAAAACTTGATTGGAATTAAGTATGCACAATATTTCCTGCAATCACAAAATCATGTTACTCAACTATGACAACTTGTACATGGAATTTAAAAATTCAAACACATAGTGCGATAACATGCAAATACACAATGCGAAAACACCACATGCTATGGTCTTTCTTAATTTCAATGAAGGAATATGTTTTGCACAAGAATGCTCATTCCTTCTTGGTTTCTTGGACCTCTGCGATCCACACTTTTACCTATTCAATCCCACACACTCGTTAACCTATGATTCTTACAAAAAATACAATATATCTTGATCCCTCAGATAGCTCAAAAACAACCAAATCTCGAGTTATCTAAACAATTGGCTAAAATAAATATTTGTTCTTGATATTTAGCAACAGATTTAACACCTATGACAAAAATTCAACACTTAACAAACAAACTCAACGAAAATGTCTTCTAGAGAAATTTTGTAATTATTAAAAATATAATAAAAGAAATTAGGGGACCAACTCCCTTGCTAAATGTTTGTGACCCGTGAGGTCAATCTTGCGACTCCCGGGGAAGAAAAGAACTATTCATCAGGTCTTCGAGATCTGCACCATACTTGGAAATCTCTATTTCTATCATCCAAGTTGCATATTTTGTTATTTGACCTTTCCATTTGACCAATTATTGGAAATATTCTTTGCCTCTGGTTTTCCTTAATACCTTTTTATCCAATATTTCCTCGATTTCCTTTTGTCTTTCTTTAGGTAATTTTTCTTTCCATTCCATAGTATGATCTTCATCACTTACAGGTTCATCTGCTGAAACATCCCATGTCTCCTTGAAGGGATACACATATGAAACATTAAATATTGGATAAATTCTAACACCACTTGGAAGTTCTATTTCATATGCATTAGAAGAAAATTTCCTTAAAATTTTACATGGTCCAATCTTTTTAAGATTTAATTTGTTATAAGTCCTTATAAGAAACCTCTCTTTCCTCAAATATTCCATGACCAAATCACCAAACTAAAAATCCCCCAGTCTTATCTTCATGTCTTCTCACTGCTTATACTTGTGGTTGTTATCTTGCAATTTATGTTTGATCCTTTCCTGCAATTCTTGCATACTCACTGCAAAATCCTCACCATCAACACTTCTTAACTTTTATTTTCCCAAATTCCTTAGCTTACATACTCCTCTAGGATGCATTCCATATACAATATGGAATGGAATCATGGATGTTCTTCTATTTGGTGAGTCATTATATGAAAACTCATCTTGAGCAAGTTTTTGATCCCACTGCTTAGCGTTCTCATTCACAAGACTTCTCAAAATATTTCCTAGAATTATATTTACTACCTTTTTTTTCCCATCAATTTTTGGATGATAGGTTCAACTAAAATTGAGATGAGTACAATTTTTCTTCCATAAGGTTCTCCAAAAGTGTCCCAAAAACCTAGTATCTTTGTCAGAAACTACACTTTTGGGTAAACCATGCAACCTTACAACCTCTTTAAAGAAAAAATTTGCAACATTTGTCGCATCACTAGTCTTGGTACAAGCAATGAAATGATCCACTTTTGAAAATATATCTACTACAACATACATTGAATCACTACCTCTCTGTGTTCTTGGAAATCTCAATACAAAATCCATACTCATTGCATCCCATGGCCTGCTTGGAATGGGTAGTGGCTGATATAACCCTGTATTTTGACTTATACCTTTAGCATGCTGACAAATTCTGCACTTCTCCATAAAATTTTTCACTTTATTTTTCATACCTGGCCAATAATAAAAAACATTTAACTGAGCACAAATTTTATCTTGACCAAAATGTCCTGACATTCCTCCACTGTGCTTTTCTTTGATCATATTCTCCCTCATTGAAAAATTTGGTAAGCACAATTTATTCTTCTTGAATAACAATCCTTCCTGTAGCATGTAGTCTAACCATTGACTTATGTTACCAACAACAATATTTTCACAAGTTGAATAGGCATCCTTGAAATCTTCATCATCTCGATACATTTATTTTAAACCATCAAAGTCTAAAGTGTTGACTTAAAATTCTTGCAAAAGAAAATTAATTCTACTTAATGTGTCAACAACTTTATTTTCCTTCCCACTAGTGTGCTTAATTATAAATGTAAAATTCTACAGAAATTCAACCTACTTAGCATGTCTTTGATTTGGTTTTGGTTGGCTTCTTATGAACTGTAATGCATGGTTATCAGTGTACAAGACAATTTTTTTAGGCATGAGGTAATGCCTCCAATTATTAAGCGCTTAACCAATTGCATAAAATTCCTTGTCATAAGAGGAATATTTTTGTTTTGCTTCATTTAATTCTCACTAAAATATCCAATTTTTATTTTCTCCTGACTTAAGAAAACTCCTATTGTAGTCCCACTAGCATCAGTCTCAACTTGAAAGAATTAATCAAATCTTGGCAAAGCTAACACAATATTTTCAGTAATCTTTTTCTTCACTAGTTTGAAATTTATATTAGCTACTTCAGTCCACTTGAATGGATGTTTTCTTTCTTTGATAGTTTCTACAATAGGTGCACATATCTGACTGAAACTTATAATAAAATTTCTATTAAAACTTGCAAGTCCATGGAAACTTTTTAACTCAAATGCATTTCTTGGGGTTTTCCAATTCACAATTGCTTGAACCTTTTCTAGGTTCATCTTCAAACCTTCTTCAGATACTACAAACCCCAAATATATCAACTCCCTCTTCATAAAACTGCATTTCTTCAAATTTATCAAAATGTTTTCCTTCTGCGGGGTACTCAAAACCATATTGAGATGCCTTATATGTTCCACTTTTGTTTGGATATAGATCATAATGTCATCTAGATAGAATATCACAAACTTTCCAATAAACTCTTTCAAAAATTCATTCATTAACCTCATAAATGTACTAGGAGCATTTGTGAGCCCAAAAGGCATCACCAACCATTCATACAATCCACTATTAGTATTGAAAGAAGTCTTCCATTCATCCCCTTCTCTAATTCCAATTTGATGGTATCCACTCTTTAAATCAATATTTGAAAAATATTTTGAACCACTCAAACAATCTATCAAATCATCTATGCGAGGCAATGAAAATTAGTACCTTATGGTAATTTTGTTGATTGCTCTGGAGTTAGTGCACATGCATCATCCTCTATCCTTCTTTGGGCTAAGTATTGTTGGTACAACACATGCACTCAAACTCTCCTTTACCAAATCTTTGTCTAAAAGCTCTTGTACCTACCTTTTAATCTCTTCATTCTCTTATGGGGTCATTATGTAGGATTCTTTATTAGGAAAACTCGCTCCCAGAATTAAATCAATGTGATGGTTAACACTTATCACATGAGATAAAGTATTTGGTAATTCATCAACTGTAATATCAACAAATTCATCAAGCATAACTTTAACTTTTGTAGGTAAATCATCCATATTTTTATTAGTGAGTATTACCTTTGGCTTATCAATTAAGGGAAAATGCATCTCTTCTTCTTTCTTGACTTCTTGCAACAACTCCTTCCCACTTATCAGAAGTACACTTGGACTAATTTATTCCTTGGATGTTTCATCCTTTAAAGGTAACAACACATGCTTGTTCTCATTCTTTTCAAGAGAATAAGTGTTCCTTCTACCATCATGGATGGATTTTCTGTCATACTACCATGACCTTCCCATCAAAATATGGAAGGCATCCATGGAAATTATATCACATAACACCTCATCCTTGTAGCTACCAATATGGAATTTCACTTTACATTGTTCATTCACCAAAATATGACGTCCCTTATGTAACCAGGACACTATGTAGGGAGTGGGATCCAACTTTTGTGACCATTCATACTAGTTGTTCTTATGTTGTTTCTCCTCCTAGAGATCCTTCAGTTCCCTCATCGGAGCTTGTATCTTCACTCTCACTGACATCTCCTATGTCAGGTTCTATCCTCTGCGTTGTCTCCATGGCCTCCATCCTTTCTTGGATGCACCTCAGATCATAGCGTAACTAATCAGTTACCACATTCATATATTTACCTCCTCGCCTGGGTGGAATGATTCCCTAGATACAATGTGCTTTGATACAAAAAATGATGGAAAATACCACCTTCAAACCACAATCGCAAAGTTTTCATCACTCTATTATAGTCAATATTTAGATTGTTTATCTAGCCCGGGATTAACACAAACAGACACTCAAAGTTGTCTTTTCCTACAACGTTGAATTACGCTCTGTCATAGACGATTTTGTGCGCTAAATTACCAATACACAGATATATATTTGCATGGAAGCACCAATGAATTTGTCGCATATAATTTTGCACGAAAATCAGTAAACAATACTAATGGCTTACAAAGAAATCTTCATTGAATTTGGAAAATAATACTAATGTGTCGCATATATTTAAGGGGTGATTTCATTGCGCTAAATCATGAACATCTGTGCCAAATCATGATTGTCTATCCCTCCGAAGGAAAACACTTAGGGAATATTTCTTAAACATAGTTTTAAATTTTGATTGGAATTAACTACGCACAATATTTCCTGTAAAAAATCTCATTACTCAACCGTGACAACTTGTACATGGAATTTAACAATTCGAACACACGGTGCGACAACATGCAAATACACAACGCGAAAACACCACACACTCTGCTCTTGCTTAATATCAATGAAGGAATAATTTTTACACATGAATGTTTGTTCCTTCTTGGTCTCTTGGACCTATGCAATCCACACTTTTACTTATTCAATCCTACACACTCACTAACCTATGATTATTACAAAACATACAATATATCTTGAGCCCTCGGATAGCTCACAAACAATCAAATCCCGAGTTATCTAAAAAAATGGCTAAACTAAAGATGTGTTCCTGATATTTAGCAATAGACTTAACACCTATGACAACAATTCAACACTTAACAAACAAACTCAATGAAAATTTCTTCTAGAGACATTTCATAATTATTACAAATATAATAAAATAAATTAGGGAACCAACTCCCTTGGTAAATGTTTGCGACCCATGAGTTCAATCTTAATATTTACTACCAAATTCTCATGTATTAGTGTCAATTATCCATGTTATGGATATATTGATTATACAATGAGATGGGACCTTGAGTGTGCTCATATAGGAAATTGAGTTTTGTATAATTTTTCTTTGAGTGGGGGGCATGAATGACCCAATGATGGGAAAGTTGGTGGACCTGTCATAACTTGAGTAAACAACACAGTGGAACAGTGGGTTAGCTTGGTTCACATTCAAAGTGGTGTGACTCTTCGTATGAAGGGAGTGGATGCCTATATATTGACATGAGTTGGGTGAGCCAAGTATCAATGAGATATAAGACACATCAATACACAACACAAGAAAAAGACACAAGGACTTGAGATTTGTGATAGCTTAGGCAGGGTGTGCACTCAACAAGTCAATGGGACGAGTTGGCATAGCGGTTGGGAAAGTAGGATTTGGTTGCGTCAAGGGGTCATGCGAAGACAGGGAGGCAATTCGAGGAGGTGACTTGGATGAGTTCGTGTAAGGCATTGTAACGAGTTATGTCTCACTTCTTGTATTGCATTGTATTTGTAAGCATCTAGTATTAATATTATTGAACAGGTGCTAGGAATGTCTAGTGATGCCCAACTGTAATACTTGTGCCATTATCATGTGTTGCATGTTCCTTTTATACTTGTGTTAAGTTAATTTGTATGAATTGTTGAGATTATTTAAGTGTTTCCACAAGGTAGGGAATTAGTGGGCGTGCACCTAGTTTGGTTAACATAGAATAGGAGTGTGTGAATCAACTCAGTTTTCACTTAGGTCTTAGTTATGGGCATGCTCTGAGTGAAGAGGCATAGTCCAAGTAAAGTAAGATCAGGTTGGTATAGCCACTTAGTCTGAAAAACTGCGGTGCTACATGACCACATGAGCCAGACGACTTGGGTCCTCCAAGTCGAGAAAAATATCTGAGAAAACTATGGTGTTATGACACGCACCCTCTCTCCCTCTACCACTTCATTCATTCTCTTAATTTTTTATTGACAACGACAATGACAGGGTTTCGACATTTAGTCCCTAAATCCAGTAATGATTACCCATAATTTATCACGAGTTTTTTTCCCGAGATTCACAATGGGTGAATTATTAACAATAAATGAATGTTACATAAGAGATTAATATGTGAAAACCATCTATTCTAAATTTATTGGATTGTTGATAAATTTTAGTATTTCTAAATTTATGAAGTTCTAAATTTATTGGATTGTTGATAAATTTTAGTATTTCTAAATTTATGAAGTTCTAAATTTATTGGATTGTTGATAAATTTTAGTATTTCTAAATTTATGAAATTGTTGAAACTACAAAATCACTTCCAAGTGTCTACGGATTTTTAGAGAGTTTCTATTTTGGAATTCCCATGCAATGCATATTTTCCTTACCTCCCATGCATGGGATGATGTGAGGTGTTGCAATTGTGTGATAGGAGTGGAAGTAGAGCACCCCAAAATAGGAGAGGATACCAAAGTTTTGGGATCTAAGCAAAGTGAAAGTACACATCGTGGAAGGGATGTGATTCCAATTTTTTCAAAGAGAATGCCCTATTGTATGAGAAATATCATAGGTATGTACACCCTAAGGTATAATGTGTTATTTTTGGCATCCTATCCACTGTGGCAATTTGTGACAATTTGAAGAGAGGATAAATTCCTATTTATTATTTGTTTTTTCGTCTTTATCTTTAATAATAACTTTTATCTTCCTAATTATTGTCCATTTTTCTTCTTTTCTAGCTTTGTTTCTTAATTTAGCTTGGTTATCTGGAATGAGGTCTTCATTTATGAGAGCTTACTTTAACATGAATTAACCTATCTTTATGCTGAATTATTTTTCCCTGCCTCTTTGCTTTTATGAGACAAGTTCCTTCAATTTGTAATTTATTTTGTAGTTCTTCCTTGACTAGTGCTAGTGTGTTCTCACCTTTCTTCTCTTTTAAGCTGAAAATTATGAGGCTCAAGGATTTTTCTTTCCCTCATGGTATAATTCTATAAACTTATTCATTTCCTCTTTGATAGGTTTGATATCCAATTTACCTACCAAACTATTTAGGGCCAAATTGTTATAAAGCTCTTTAATCTTGTTCCTCATATTAGGATTTTCTAATTATTGACCTCTCCTTATTGGGTTGATTGTTTCTTTTCTTGGCTTTCCTTTTCTATTTCTTGTAATATAATCTCCCTTTTTTGTAGTCTCCAACCTGAATATGGTATTGTCTAATTGTTTATGAATCTTTCCTTCAAAGGATCTAAATTTATTATCAAGCATTATCTACTATGTTTGAAGCTTGGATTCTCTCATATATTTGCAAAGACTATCTAGTGCTACTTTGCTAGATATCCACTTGAAAGGTTTTGTTACATAGTAAATTGTACTTATCGGAAATAGAGTGAATATAAATTAAACAAGTAGTCAAAGCTCAAGTTTAGCATGGATAATTCCTCCCTAGTCTTATTCAATCAGAGTCTCAGTTTAATGTCATAACTTGCTTCTTAAATCCGCATAATTATATGGCCACAAATCCAAGATGGTTTAGGGTTATCGTAGCTCCAAGACTTTTGAAGTTAAAGTCTACGATTGGATGGTAGGGTTCCCACAGTTCAAGAAAATCAAAACTAGGGTTCCCATAACTCTAATGAGAGAGATCAAAATCTCACGTAGATGACATTGGATCTCCCATGCGCACCAAACACAAATTAGTATTCATGCATCACACCATAGATAGAAGTGTTCATGCACTAGAGACAAGTATTCCCACACCACAATATTTACACAAGAAAAGTGTTTTAACTACAAAAGCATTCACGCATTACCTCATAAGTTCTACCACAAGCATTCACATTGGGTAGTATTTGAACTACATAAGTATTCATGTATTACTAAAGAAGTTTTACCACAATTATAGTTTCCTTATTATTATTCGATTAAAATATAGAGGCAAAGTTATCAACACTCGACTCACGTTACACATTGTTTCCATTCAAAAGTTGCATCAACTTTTTAAAAAGTATTTATGTGGTGAATCACAATTGGAACAAAGCAGTTGGAGCACATTTTGGTGGAATGGTTCACTAAATCACTTTTACCCCCGATCACTCGCGATGTCGCTATGGGTGGCATGGTCACCGAGGAAGAAACCATCGCTCAGGCTCAGTACTTAGATTTGGTTTATTCACAATTTGTTACTTTGTATGATTTGCTTCCAAATTCTTCTCGAGCTAATACCGATCCATCCAAGCCATCATCCTCATCTCATGCGGATGGTGTTATCAGTTCCGTCAAAACTCAATCTACTTCCCACTCGAACACACTCTCCTCTCCCTCCCCCCAAACTCAGATATCTGAGGTGAATACAGTTCAATCTGCCCCTTCACAACAATCCAGAGGTAAGAAGAAGACAAAAAATAAATCAAAAAATACTAATAACAATGAACAACCAAAAAATCAAGCTCAAACACCTGCTATAAAAAAGCAACCACAACAGAAATTGAAATTCCCATGTATCATTTGTGGTGATGATCAATACACTCGAGACTGTCCACATCGCAATGAAGTGGCCAAACGTTTCTAGGGAAATTCACAACCTGTTGTGCTTACTCATCCTTTTCCACAGCAACATTCCATGGTTGCTCAAACCCCCTCTCCTGGGGGAAGTTATAGCCATCCTCATGATGAGGCCTTGATGAGTGCACATATTTATATGTTTAATGGGATTAATTTGACCACTCTCTCTAAGACATATGACATACCAGGTAACCCTAACAAAGGAAAGGTCACTAACGGTACCGGTACTTTACTGGATCCATCGTCATCCTCCGTTAGTCCTCCATCGGTTAGTCCTCCATCGGTTAATCCTCCGTCTGGACCACTTTAGATTGATAAACCTAGGTTCAACTATATATTATGCCCTCCTAAGAGCACTATCCATAAATCTACCTTTAATCCTAGTTCACGTGTTGCCCAGAACTACAACATTGTTGAAGATTTGGCTCAAGCACCGTGTTTTATGTCTGTGTTAGAAGTTCTACAACATTTCCCTAGTCAACGTAGAATGATATTGATCGCTATTGGTTTTGTTGATCCTGAGTCATCCAACCATATCATGTTTAACCTGGACAATTATACATCTTGACTCTCCCATCAACTTTCTTTCCAAGTTGATGTTGTTGTTCACAATCAACAAATCCACTGAACCATCTTGGATGAGGGAGCCTTTACTTGTGTCATGTATTTAGCATGTTGGAATATTTTAAAATCACCCTCACTTAACAAATCCCCAATGATGTTATGTGCCTTTGATGGGCGAGGTTTCCATCCCCATGGGATTTTAGAGTGCCTGCCCATCCAATTGGGTGGAAAAACTGTCATTGTTGATGTCGAGGTGGTCAATACTCCCCTCGATTACAACTTGTTGCTTGGAAGAAGTTGGTTTTATTCTATGACTTTCATTGCCTCATCAATCTTTTGATGTGTACAATTTCCCCATCAAGGTAAAATTGTCGTTGTTGATCAGTTAGATTTTTGCACGACCGATGCTTACGCTCCCGCTACCAACAACATTCCTTTCTTGGGAGACCACAAGATCACATATGAAAGCATTGGTGTTGGATTTTTGAAAGATTCTATCCTTATGGTTACCTCCCCTACACCACTTCCACCGACTACACATCATATTGCCACCGTCGATATGATTTCGACCATGGCTTATCAATCTTTGGAATCATCTCACCCTTGGATTGTACCTAGTCCATTGGAATTCGATGCACTAGGTGACATTGTGCCACTTAGTCCAGCCGAAACATCATACGTTTCTATCCAATCTTCTTCTCCCTCTTCGGATGGCCAACATCTATTGGCACCCGACAGTTACTCGATGCCATCCTGATTAAGTTCCTTGTCGTATATGATTGACTACATTTCCCCAATTTTTCCCTCAAATGAATCTATTATGGAAATGTTGAGAATTGACGAGATACCTCAGGATGATAGCCATCTTTGATCCTCTTTTCTTCCCCCTCTCGAAGAAATTCGAGAAGATATACACTCTATCTCCCCTCCTGATGTCAATTTTCTATCATCTCCCATGCCTTCAACTTCCGATGATTTGGATTCGGTAGTTGACATGGTGATCTCTTCGGTAGGGCTATTGGAGCATGGTCTCCTTACCCCTGTTGCGACCCTCGACATGTGTTACTTCTAGAATGATTTTATTCCATCTAGTGAAGATCTCCTGGAAGCCATGACTGAGTTTTGTCCCTTGAAGTGGTGTCCTTTCAAAGCGTTATTTTCTTGGAAGCCATGATCAAGAAGAGGTCACGAGCATAGTTTATTTTCTCTGTAGCAAGCTCGTTAAAAACTAAAACAAAGGTCATAAGCATAGTTTCTCTTCTCTATAGCAAGCTCGTTAAAAAATGAAACAGAGGTCACGATCATAGTTTTTCCTCTCTGTGGCAAGCTCGTTAAAAAATGAAACAAAATCTTTGAGCATAGTTTTCCTCTCTATCGCAAGCTCGTTAAAAAATGAAACAACAATCTGGGGATTGAACCCGGAGCCCTAAGCATAGTTATGTTTCCTGTATCAAGCTTTTTAAAAAATGAAACAATCACCTCTCTTGAACCTTCATTTCATCCACTCTTATCCTTTTTCTCCATCTAGTAGAGAAATTGGTGACAACCTCAAAGTCGGTGAATGAATTGAAGCTTGGAGGGCATGTCTCCAGCCTTTGATGATCATTCTGGAGTTAATCCCCCAGATTTCAAGCTGGGGGCATAATGAACTTAGTATTTGTTCTTTCTCGTGCTCGTAAATACATGAGAATGAAACCGGGAAAACTTTTATCTCTTTTTCACACCCGCATGGATATACGAAAAAGGAACCCCTTGGAGTCTTCTTTGAGCTCTTTTCAGACTCTCTAAACATGAAAAGATTGTCGAGTGATCTTGCTTCCTTTCCCACTCGTTAAAAGGTTTGAAAGGACGTCTTTCGAGTGATAATTTATCTCTTTTTCGGCCTCGCAAGACTAACATTACGAAAAAGGACAACATTGGAGTCGTCTTTAAGTTGTTTTCAGACTCTCTAAATATGAAAAACCATTGATTTTACCTTCTCTGGACTCGTTAAACGATCATACATTGAAGGGCCCATATGGGACCGAACCCTTACTTCTTAAAGTTCGTTAAACAAAGGAAGAGGGACTTATCGAAGGTGAGTCATATCGAGCATGTGTTACCCTCCTCAAGCTCGTTAAATTAAAAAGAGGTACTCGTCTATCTGGATGGGGAAAAAATTGAAAGAAGCAAGCCGAGCAGTTTTTTGAGAACACTACCAGTAGCTCTTACGGTTGCCCTTGAACATGGAACTTTATCTTTGCATGCATTTTAATCCACTGAACCTCTACACTGAGCTAATTCTTTGAGTTTCTTTTACTCCTTTGGGTCACCTAACGAAAGTCACAGCATCCACTGCATTATCATGTTTTGGTCCATGTCAAGTTTCTGCTATTGTGCCTCAGTGTTCAAGGGAAGTATCTACCTCGAGAGTTAGCCATCACAAATATCCTGTTTCAATACCCGTGTCAGTCCATGTTCATTTGATCTACCAATTACATCTCTATGTTTGTTTCGTGTCGTTGATGGGGGATACATCAAGGCCCTCCTTCGACAAGTCTATTCCTTTCAACTTCAGAACATTATCCACGAGCTAGTCTTAGAAACCAGTTAGTACCTTGGGACCTGCATGCCTCAATGGCAGGCCTCCTTGTGTCCAACAATGGGTTTACATAATTGACCCCTGATTGGATGATTCCATGGATGTTTGACTTCAGCTCATTCATTCACATTTGTCGGGATGTACTAGAGTACCTTGGGAATCATTGACATCAATGGTGATCCCCCTCGCGCTTGTTAACAGTTTACATCATTGATCGATAATCAAGTGGTTTCTGCCATGTTTGACATCAGGAAATCTATTCACATGGTTAGATTTGTACTACATCGGGATTGGTAATAAGACCCTAGGTTGAGTTTTCACTCTTATGTATACTTTTTCCAGATTGCGAAGGAGTTATTTTGAACTATGACACATATACTGTTACATAGATCCACTTGGTATTGGTTGTGGCTATGTCTTGTCATCTCATAGATCCACTATTTATTCTTCATGGCTACGATCAGTTCAGGTCATAGAAGTATAGATCCACATTGTATTTGCAATGGCTATACCATTTTTTCAATATAATTATGGATCCGCAGTGTATTTTTTGGCGGCCATACCTAAAAAGTATTTATCACTCAAGAATAGGTACGTCTGCCTTGGGTTTTGAAACATGTCATAATATTTGTTTGATGGTTGTGTGCATCTTTTTACGGTTTCTCTGCATCCATATCCTTGTTCAAAAAATTCTACAAAGTACTTCAGTCATCATCGTCTTCTAACTTCCTACTTTGGGGGGCAATCTGTTACACCTCAAAATTACTCACTTCGATAGTGTCACAAATGTTGTCATTACAAGTGTTGTAAGTGTCGCATCTTGTCCGCAAGTGTTGCATCTTGACTACAAGTGTTGCAAGTGTCACAAAAAATATACTGTCATCTTGCCTATGCCATGCCTCTAACGACATCACAAAGACACTTAAGACACCTCAAAGACTAGTTTGGAAGAAGAGAAATCATTTGGCAGAGACTACAAACCTTTTGCCACTGAAAGAACTACTAAAAAATGGATTTGGGAGAGGAGCGCTCCCCTACCCACTGTCAGGGAGTGTTGGCGCTCCCTGAGCCTCTTTGGGGGAGTGTTTGAGCACCTTGTGCGCCCTTTTGGGGGAGAGCTACCCCTTTTTTTAGCAAATTTTGGGTTTGTTGAGGCAAATAAGGGAAGAATCCCTCAATTCCTAAAGGTAGTTGTATTTGAATAGAT
>JZKD02S0439662.1:130740-140849 GCA_000966675.3 Picea glauca | reverse complement strand
ACAGAGCACAATTCAACAAAGTAGGAAAAGCAAAATGTGAGTTCCTTTTTGTGTTGATCCTAGGCTAGACAAGCAGTCTGAATATTGATTGCAACAAAGCGCTGAAAACTCTGTGATTGTGGGTTGAAGGTGGTATTTTCCATCAGAAACAAAATATTTAGATGTGGAACTCAAGTTTATGACATGTGTCAGGTATGTGATATTTAATTGGGTAAGTTAAAGTTCTTGTGTGCATGTTTTGTGTTGTGGAAAATAAGGGTAAGTTAAAGTGTTTGTGTGCATGTTCCATGTGGTAGAAAATAACATTTGTTATTATAAGTGACATTTAAGCAACATCAGAATCACTTATTTTCAAAACATTTATGTCACCTTATTTTCTATAACACAAGGTATGCACACATCTATTTTATCTTACCAAAAAACATATCATATTTACAACATATTTATCATAAACTTGAACACCAAACATAATTTATTTTCAATTTTCCACACATCATTCATTCACACACTATTGTGACAATTCCCATTAATAGTTTCTCTAAGATAACACTCGACAAGGGGCTTGTAATGATGCCCAATACAATCTGAGAGACAAAACCAAATTGTGTTCTTCATCTTTCGATCCAACTTTTCCCAATCTTCTGCTGAAGTTCCTGTAGGTGCAATACCTAGATCCACAATGATCCACTGATCTTTTTCCACCAATAGATATTCCATATTGAGCTTCCACATCTCAAAAATCTTCCCACTAAATTTTCTCGATATCTATTTTTAAACTGCTTGTTATTTCTTTCCACCCAAAGAATCAATACCACAGATCTCCAACTCTAAAAATGCTTATCACAAACCCAAGCCAAACCCTTAGCCACAAAGGCATCCCCATGAAGCCAATAAAAACTTTGATACCAAATGTAGATTTTAACCTTGTACAATTAATTACTCCAAACAGATTCTTAATAAAACAAAAAAATATACAATGCAACACACACACACAAACATATTACATAGAGATTTTCACCCTGGAAACCCAAACCGGTAAAACCAACAACATGTTTAGAGCCACACCTCTAATATTCTATCCATCATCATTTTCATTGTTTACAATACAATATGTATATATGATCTTGTGGCATCCAAACCCCTAATCCATTGAACCAAATTATTTATCAACCCTAATTCCTTAACAGGGATAAGAAAACCATCAACAAAAACATGTGTCAAAAAACTAGCAAAAACAGATGCAAAAAACTACCAAAAATATATTTTTGGGGGATCCGCCTATGAGCTCCCTTACAGGGGGGACCTCATGCACCCCCCACCCCCCTTAGTCCCATTTCCATGTACAACACATGGGATCCATTTTGCAAAGAATATAAAACATACCCAACACTTATCACTTCCCTAATTGGTTAAAAGGCAGACAAAAAATTAATTGAGTGTCGTAGAGTTACCATAGGTTGTCCCTTATCTAGATTAAATAAAAAACATACTCATATACATGGAAATTTGTGACCTTAAAAATTTATTCCTAGATGTAAGATCCTATACAATTATTCATTTATTTGCACAAGATAAGAGATCATGCTAGGATGTTAGGGGAGTCAAAGCATCTTCCTCATTATGAGCTAATTAACTTCCTCTAAGGATAACATAAGATTCCCCATGATCAAAACCTCTTTTTTGGGAAAGTTATGAGGTAATTTATGATATCTGATGATGATGGATTGTTTACAAAGTTTTATTCATATAAAACCACTTATCAATGTACTTCAAGGTTACTTCTCAATATTTTTTCATATGGATTTTTCTCCTTTCGTAGCATGGAGATGCCATGAGAACTTGCTTAGAATATTGAACATGATATATTTGTGAGTCTCATTGATCTGTTTCGTGTCATCCATGCACATTAATATTCTTTCTCTATTTCTTCCCAATTACTCTCTCTAACTCAACCCAAACTATGTGTACACATCTTTGTTCACTCACTATTATTCCCATTTTTTTGTCATGAATCTTAACAACCTATACTTATCAAACTCATACTCACATCACATATGGATTTTTTTTTCCCATGTTTAGAATTGAACTTTTCATGCTCTAGTTTATTTTGGCATATTATGAAAAAATACCTAAGCTACCAAACTCCATGTTACATTTGTCTTCTGGCTTACCCATGTAATCTTGTTTTCTTGTTCTTCATTTTTTTATTATCTATTTAAACTAGTCTTTAATGTTGCTCAAGACTAAATTAAAGTTTAATTTAATATTGTTTAAGTCAAAATTTTGACTTGAACATTGTCAATCTCTTGAATCTAGAGGGAAGCATTGTTTATGCCCATGTGTGGTCCTAAGAAAAGATGATGATATCATACAACAATGTGACCACTAAACATGTTTTCATGGTTCATTTCATGAACCCTTCTGGTATAGAACAAGGAGTTCCCAACCAACACAATCCCCAAAGAGTGCCTCTTTTATGAGGGTGCAACTCTCTTCTTTATTGTTTTGGTACAACATTAATATGTGTGCTTAGTTAAAGGCAACTCTTTTTAGCCTCTCAGTTGAGTGCATTTTCATTGTTTATCATTTCTTGTAGCCTTCAAGATCTGTGCCTCTTATTTTAATATTTTCTTTGTGGAAATTAGTTACAAGTGGACCCAATGTAAAATTGTAAGAAGGCCTTTGGCCAAGTGAATAAGAAACCAAGCTATTTTTGGTTTTCTATTGTTATTTGATTCTATTTAGTTTTACCGTGGTTTTATTAAATGAGGCTCTTTAAACCTCATCATTTGGTATCAAATCATGGTCCAAACCTACTCTCCCATATACCCACCCAAAGATAATATTCCAATCCAAAAGATATTCCCCCTATCACTACCATATGCTCATTCCATGTCATCTCTCTGGGCACTCTAGTTTAGGGCACACTATCTAGGGTTTGGTAGCTCAACTATATTTCATATCACACCAATAAATTTCAAGAAAAATATGCACAACTCAGTGCTCAAAGAAGACTCTATATGGATTTCCTTTCATACTTTCCCACCCAACTCTCCCTCTTTTTCCTTTGGTCATTTTATCTAATGGGACAAGACTATATTCCATAACAAGGAATTCTCCACTCAAGCGATCTTCTCTATATGACGTTTTTTTCTTTCTTTCTTTTTATGGAGTTCCAATCAAGATGAAACTAACTCACTAGTAGCATAGTCAAGTTTCTATTTATATTATGGGAACATAGCACCAAGAAAGGTTTTTCATTTTCCTTCACTTTTGCACCTGTAAATTTGGATTCAGATTCATTCTCAATGAATAATATAAACTCCCTCTCAGGGAGAAGAGGAGTCAACAAATGTCAGTCTCAAACACCACCATATATCCAAGCTGAGATGGAGCTAGCTAAATCTGATACATGCTTGGATAGACACTTTGTCCATGACGAGGATGTGGATGCAACAATTAGCCCATGGGTTCCAAACACTAGTACCTCCAGAACCAAGGAAATGAAGTACCAAAAAATAGTGGACCTTTATTAGGAGATGAAAACCATCGTGGGAAAGGTTATGGTGGAAAGGAATGAAGCTTATAATGATATCTTGTTGCAACTATATTGTTGATATTATGGTAGTTGTGGGAGGTATTTACCTCCACGTGTAACCCTGACACGAATAAAATATTATGGGAAGCAATAAGAAACCCTAAATCATTGAACATAACCCTAGAAGACAAGTCGGCTCAAGGAAATAATTAATATTAAGTATTTAGCTTCTAGAATGAGAAGTCATACCATAAAACTCATGAAAACAGTATAAATATAAGTAGCTAGACCTCATTTGGTACACAACAACTCAAAATTTCAGCTGGGAAGAAGTGCGCACTGTAGAAAATGGGAAAGTGTGTAAGGCTGGGTAGTAGTTGTAGCTGCAACTACTACAATATGTATTCTCAATTTAGGCTCAGACTTTCTATTGGTTATGGTTGGAATTTTTTATCAGTCTTGCTTGGTGCATAATCCTTGGTTGGCTATTGGTTTTCTTTTGAAATCATTCTATGTCAAGGTTAAGGTGATTGGGGGTGGCTTTGGTCTATGGTTGGGTGACAATATTGTTATATTGTTTATGGTTAAGCGAGCACATCCATTATTTCTAACATGGATGACATGTAATTTCAAATTAAATAGGTGGATTACAAAGTTTCTTTGTTGCAATAATCTAACATAGTTTTCAGTGGTTGTGGCAAACTTTTATAACAACAACAAGAAATATTCAAAGTTTCCTAAGGTTAGATTGAGTACAACTAGTAGGATGTTTGAGAGATTAAGAAGATTTATTTTAACAATTAATTTAGCCACAATATCACTCCTATATCAGCGACATTGTCTTTATAGGGACTCTGGAGTCTCAAATGCTTCAAACTTGAAGATTGATCTAATTGAAGCAAGAGAGGTATATTCTAGACCCTAAGGTGCAAGCATTTTTTAGCCTTAGGATTTAGACTTTGAGGAAAGGGTACATAGGGTGTAAGCACTTTTGGGCCCTAAGTATCATTTTCTCTTCTTCAAGCTTCAACTAGGTCAAGGATCAAATGTCTAAGGTTAAAACCCTAAAGTGAAAGCACTTTTGGGCCTTAGGATTTTAACCCTAGCAACGATGTTTCACAAACTTGGACAAATGAAACTTTGTGAGGAAGAGAAGCACTTATGTATTCCTCTTAGGGTTTCAACAAAACAATATTACTTGCAACAGAATATCAATTTCACCATTTACATCAACAAGAGACAATAGAATTGCATAATATTACTTACTTCATCTAAGAAATCAAGAGAATAAAACCCTAATTGTAGAAAATATCCATCCAAATGAGAAAATCATCCACAAAATACCCTTTTTCAAGCATAACACATAAGAGAAAAATACAAAGAAGGTTGAAATAGTGAAACTTTTGCAGTGTTACCCCTCCAAAATGAGAGAGGGATGTGATGATCCAAAATAAAAATGACATTATCCTTTATACATGAGGCTAGGCCTAGAATTGTTTCCACATAGCATAACATAAATTTAATTTTAAGTGGGGCTGACCCCTCATTTAGCCTTTACAAAATGCTAAAATGAAAAAAATACATCATAAGGGCCATGTGTGTGGTGACATCAAGCCTTCCTAAGATAAGAGGAGGCCTCCAAACGCCATGTGGCAGAAATCCAAGGTGAAGTGATGGAAAATAGTGTATCTCCTCACCCAAGTTCATGCCAATCATCACTGGTACCCTAACTTTCCATCCAACCCTAGCACCATCAAACTCTAAAAGATGATGTCTTGATCAAATGGAGGGTGATATCAAGGGTTTAGGGAAATGCATCCAATATGGAGGGAGATGTGTCTTGTCTTTGTATTGTATTTGGTTGTATGTTGTTGGAACATCCCTAATATAGTGAATAATAATCCTTAGGGTACTTTTCCTAGAATTTGGGATTTCATCCCATCTGTGTTCCATCATGAACACATATTCTCAAACTAAGCCCATTTGTCCATTGTCCAAGGTTCTGAGGATGTGAGAGATGATGTCTAAGGGTGGTGAGTCACTGGATGACTCGTTTCTATGCATCATGCGTGCCAAATTCCTGCAATAAAGGCACAACATCTTGGGTACAATCCCAGGAGGACATTCAAACAACCATGTCAGGGCCATCCAAAACAAAGCAGGGTATAAGACAATGTAAGCCAATGTTCATAAGAAATATTAGTCCTTAAATCATGCAAAATAAGTTGTTAATTAAGATATAATCCATGTAAATAATTCACTTGAGTATCCCCTTCAAGCATCACACTATCCCATGAATTCATGTGAGTTGGAAAGTTTGAGGATGGGCCTTCAACCAACCCCATTAAGTGTGCCAACCTAGACAGGAAATAAAATACCTAGGTGGAGGGATAGGTCCCGAGGGAAGCAGGAAATAAAGAAACCCTTCAAGAGTAAGTGTGATAGTGTTATGAATTAGGGCTTACTTAATTGATTATGGTGTCATTAAACCCATTTCTATGAGCACCTTTGTAGAGGGAGCACTTATTGCTTGAGATACCCTTTCCTAGGTACTTTTTGCATTATGAATGACTTAATTTCTTTTTTATACCCAGTAATTAATTGCAAGTCCCATTTACATGTTTCAATCCTTATTCCTTCATTTTATTAATGGGATATGGTCCTTTATAATTTTTCATTCATTCGCATTAGGACAAGGGAAATTACCATTAGATGGGGTAGAGCTCAATTTGGCCCATGGATTTTATGGTGGTCTTTATCATTTAAATCATATACATGCGTAGCAACTACATCAAGCTCTAGGCCTTCAACCCCTTCTTCTCATGAGAGAATGGACCATGACCCATTACCTAAGTTTGGTACACTATATTGAGAGGCTCCAATATGGAAATTTTTAAGTATGGAAAGGAATGGAACATTACCCTTTTGAGGGTCCCCCACTAGTACCCCTTTTACCTGGGAAGTTACAACACGAGACTAGGGAACAAAAGCTAACCACCAAGGTGAAACAAGGCAACAAACATAATTTCCCAAGCTAGTGATCCATTATCCAACTTCAACCAAATATTTTCATCCACATGCCCAAAAAATCAATCAAAACACTTTGCATGGAAGAAGGACTAGCATACCTCATGGTGACGTTGTCTTACCATCTCCCATACACTAGATTGCTTGGATGTGATCAGACTTGGTTCATCTGTAGTTGTAGAGTAAAATGAGGGGGTTGTTGGGATGTCATCTATGGACATGTTGATCGTCATCATGGTTATGATAATTTTATCCATTGCGGGCCATGAGACATGATCTCCTCTAGTTACCCTTAGGCATTGAGGGGTAACATCTGGCTCTTATATGGGGACATGTGCTCATCGTAGAGAACATGAGAACCTCAACATATCTGGTTGTCCAAGACTTTAAATCACGTTCCCACTTCAAAAAACAACACCCTTTAGAAGTATCAATCAGTGGATCTAATCCACCAGAGTTAGTGATAAATCCAAAATCATGCTGAAAAAAAATCCAGTAAACTATAAATGATAAAGCAATAATATGCAATGGTCATATTAAAGTTCCTAACATGTATTCATTATATACAAATGAGAATGTAATATATACAATAAAATGCACTACTATACTAGCATGAATTCATGATGCAAGACATATACAAATGTAATGCAAGATGCAAATGCCCTACCTAACTTACACTAACCTATGCTATAAGGTCAGGTTCCTTTAGGAAAGTAGGATTTGAGAAGGTACCCATTAACAGGTAACGAAATATTCTCCCCTTCATGCATAGTCAAGTTAAAGGAGTTAAAACCAACCTTTCTCTCAATTCGGTAGTGTCTAATCCATAAACTATCAAACTTCTTATGCATTCCTAGTTTCTCCTTTCTCTTGTCCTACATCAGTACTTCTTCGCCTTCCTTCAAATTTATTTGTCTCTCTTTGTGATAAAATGTTCCCTTGATATTCTCTTGGTTACACGTCATTTGATCTAAATTATTCCTCCTATATTCCTCCAGTTCTATCAATTGATCAATTCTTCCTTGCAAAACCTTATCGCCAGTCATATATTGTTGTGTGAATCGAAGGGTAGGAACCTGGAGATTGATGGGAAATTTAGCTTCCAATCCATATACTCATTCAAACGGGGTTTTCCTGTGGAATTCTTGGTCTTGATATAGTTTTCTCACGAATCATACTTGATCTTACTGTCCCAATCCTTCTTGTTTCCTCTTACAATCTTCTTGACTATATTCATCATTTTCTTATTACTTGATTCTATCAGTGTTAGTGCTAAATCAAGACCAGGGTTCTTGGAAGTTACCAACCAAAGAAACCATTGTAGTCAAGGAATGCTGACATATTCAACCTTCCACGAGGAAAGGTGGTATCACCCTAAACATAGCCAAAACTTGTGTGATGAAGGGAATTAAAGATATTACAACATCATATATAGGTCTACACTACTCGGATCCATATATTAACCATTAATCAATGACAGTAATTATACATGATCTAGATAAAGAGAAGCAAACATGCAACAAAAAGACAGATCCATTCGCAACATGATAGATAAGAATAAACAAATTTCATAGCCCCAAAATCACTTCATTATATTTGGAGCATCAGTATCCAAAATCTTCATACAATATAGGTGTTACACACAAAAATGTTGCACTTAAGTGCCACAATTGTTGTTCTACAAAACGCCACACTTAAGTGTCGCAAGTTTCGTACTACCAAATGTCGCACTTAAGTGTCACAAGTGTTTCACTTTCTTCACCATGAAACAATGTATTTCATAATCCCTAGACAAGTTGGAAGGGAAACCTATCATTTGGAGGTCGAAATACAATATTTTGCCTTGACTTATTGACCTTTTTCTAGATTCATCGCTCCCTTGCCTATGTCTAGGGGGCGATGAACCCTTGTCATCGCTCCTTGCTCAGTTATAGGGGAGTGATGTTATCGCTTCATGCCTAGTTATAGTGGAGTGATGAAGTTATTACACTTAAGATTCCTTGTTTTGGGGATAAGATCCAGGAATATCTAAGTTGGTTTAGGTAAATTATTTGAGTCATACCTCTTTGCTCCATCCTAGGAAAATTCAATGGTCATTTTATTAGCCAAATCCCAACCTCATGAGATAAATCCTCACTTGATATAACCATATTCCCAAAATACATCATGGTTTTTATTCCCTCAAACCCTATTTAATGGATTTTGTGCTTGAGTCAAAGGGAGGAGATAATTTTAGACCATAATACCTATAGTTTTGTGGCATTCAAGGGCTGGAAAGGAGAGCTTGGAGGAGCTAATGCAATGTCAAACTTGATATTGTAAGTGATTCCATTTTGTTGGTTTTCCATTAATACATAAATTGGCCTATTCCTCTCATGTGTATGCATGACCATAGTTTTAAATTCATCATAGATAAATCTATTTTTACTTAACAATATAGTGTGGAAGAAAGAGGTTTCTCTTTGTTCTTTGTAGGTATTTTCTTGCGCCTAGGAACTTGGACATCAAGGTCAAAGGTTGGAGTAGCGAGGAAAATGGTCGTAAAAAGGTAAGTTAGCCATAAATTTATTCTCATTGTAACTGTCAAAATAGGTATAAGAGGAAAGAAATTCACCATTTTTTTAAGGGGGTTTCACCCGTCCGTAGGGGAAACTTTCCCATAACATAAAATTGGCGACTCCACTGGGGAATGAGGTTTCATTAGTATTTCCTTGGTATTTTATATCCTTTTCAATATTGTTGTTACTTTTTGATTTTGATGCTTTTTATTTTATTTCTTCCCTTCCCTCATCACAGTTGGGAAGTTCACTAAGTCAAACATTTGATCCCATTCAAATCTAGGAAAACATTTGTGCATTTTCTCCACTTTCAGGACTTCATCCCTCCCTCATAAGGGCACACAGAGTGATAATGTCATGATCATCACCCCCAAATAGTGTTCTAGGGAATGATAGTCCCCTTTTCATCACCCTATGTACATGGTAACATGGGCGATAGTCCATATTTTGAGTGAATTTAGAGCCTTTTTTTGCCTCCTTTTTATGATTTTTTTGCCTCAAATTTTTGTATTAGAGTTCTATGAACTTGATTTTGAATTTGATTGATTACCATCTCTTTCTTTCCTCTTTTGAGTTTTCAAATCCTTCAAATTGTGAAATGTGCATGATTTCCTTGGGCTAACCTGATATTTTGGTCAAGTTTGTCTTAAGAGTAGTTTTATCTTCATCATTAGTAGGTTTTCAAACTTATGTTATCTTAATTTCAAGACTTTCTAAGTGTTTCACTTGATTGTTTTTTAAGTATTCTTCATTGATTTGGGATTGCAAGTGTTGCTTTAAGAATTGTTTTATAACTTCTTCTTTCTTTCTTTGGAAATATTTTGATCCTTTGAAGTATATTCTTGAAGCTATGTAGTCTTATTGCAACTTGCAATTAATATTTGATTATTGCTACTTAATTTCCGAGGATAAAAGAAGTGTTATCCTTTACTTTTCATGTTTGAATTCTTGATTGAAAAAATATTGAAACCTTTCTTGTTTTTGGA
>JZKD02S0439662.1:34897-62045 GCA_000966675.3 Picea glauca | reverse complement strand
TCGACATCTTAGTGCCCCGATGACCAGATAGGATAATAGGTGCCCCATGCTTGGAGATCCCTATCAAGAAGTAAAAATCCTCCATGTTAATAATATGGGGACCTACACAGAAAAATTCGTTGTTGACATCCCACATACTGATCAAATGCTCCAAGAGAAGTGCATGCTTCCTCATGCTTTAAGTTTTTAAGAACTTGAGTAAACCACAGTTTCTCAATGCTACCATGGTGTTTGGGTAATGAATATCAGCCATGTATTCAATCTCGTGTTCCCTCTCTTTCCATTCAATCATTTTATTCAAAGACTTCTTACAAATGACAAGAATAACCATTAGACAAATTTTGAGCTTCATTCAAGATTTTTTTTATCAAATATTGCAAAACATTTCCAAGGAAAAGTGCCTATCACCCCCCCAAAGTGAGGAATAGGGTGATAGTCATTCCCCAAGATACATAGATAGGGCGATAGAACATAGATTATCGCTCCTTTCAATGTGTCAAGGGAGTGATATTCCCTGGAGGTTCCCAAAAGGCCCTAAAAGAGTAAGAGGGGGATACCAACCTGCTTCAGACAACTCGTCAAATAGTCTCCTAGATCTCTCATAATCAACACTCCAAATTTTCCCTAAAAGAGGGAGGGAAATTTTCAACAAGGCAAGAAAAGAGGTAAAATGAACTAGGTAATTTTCACCAACGTGTGTTTTAATCGATTCAGAACTGGTTCTTTTTTCATGTTCACATTGTCTTTTCCCTTCTATTCAAGTTATTTATTTGAGTGTGAACTCTATTTAATGCTATTCATGGTGATTTCTAACCTAGTTTTGTCGAGTCACTTTCTACTTGTGTAGGGCTATAAGAGGAGAACTATTTTATTTTCGATAACCTTGATCATGTGAGCATAATTTGTCATGCTTTGATCTCGTTAAACCAAGAATAATCATATTTCTAGTGGTAGGTTACCCCTTTTTTGGCCTCGTAAGAATAACTACGAAAAAAGAACACTCTAGTCAACCTTGACTAGAAGAGTTCTCCCTTGTATTTTTTTATACCTTTTTGGGCTCAAGAGACTAAATTTATGAAAAATAACAACCTTAGAGTCTTCTTTAAGTTATTTTCAGACTCTCTAAATGTGAAAAGAGAATGATTTTATCTTCTCTAGTCTCGTAAAATTATACAGTGAAGGACCCATATGGGACCAAAGCCCTCCTTCTTCAGGTTCGTCAAACATGTGATGAGGGACTCATCAAATATGAGCTATACTAAGAATATGTTATCCTCCTCAAGCTCATTAAAAAAAAAATAGGTACTCATCATTCATGGTGGGGGAAAAAATTGAGAGAAGTGGGTCAAGTTTTGGAAAGCATTTTGGAAGCCATTTTTTGTCGCCCTTGAGCATGGAACCGGTTTACGTCTTGTCTTATAGTTATTTAATCCACTTGTCCTTGAGTCATACCAATCCCATGAGTCATCATACTCCTTAATCTCACCTGAAGAGTGCCTCAGTCATCATCGCACTATGTTTTGGTCTATCTCTCAATCGATTCAATGCTACTAAGTCTTTTGTCGTGCCTCGCAATGTTCGATGGAAGTTTTAACCTAAATCAACCATTCAACAATATTACCAAAATTCATCCTTTTGTCAGTATGTTCTCATTTAATCCATTATCTTACATCATTTTCCTATGTTAGTTTTGTGTCGATGATGTGGGGAAACATCATAGCCTTCCTTCGATGAGTCTATTCCTGTCAACTTCAACACATTATCTGAGAATTAGACTTAGAAACCGATTAGTATGTGTTAGGAGATTTAGACACTTAGGAGTTAGTTAATATTTGCTTGGTCTAATGTGTCGTTAGGTAAAAGTGTGTTTCTTTAGTATGCATTAATATGCATTTGTAGTTAGGAAATCCAATGGTCGCGATATGTTCCCAACACAAAGTGATCTGATGATTCATATTCTCCTTGATCTTAATGGCCATTGATCCATGGCTTAAAACCCAATCGATCCATGATCTCTATTTACAGAGCATGGAGGGTCATTTTTCGATGATCGATTGTGAGAAAATCTCTTGTAAAATCTCTCTGTAATCTTTTTCTTTTGCATTAATAAACTTCTCCAAGTGGTCGCGTTGGCTAGGGCCGTGGATGTTTCCTCGTAGGGGTTTTACCACATGAAAAAATTGGTGTGTTGATATTTGATCTATTTATGTGAGTGGTTATTGAAGGTGTTCGTCCTCTGTTGGAATACCTGTGTTGTCAAACATGGTATCAGAGCATGTTTGAAGACCTGCTCTTGTTGTAGATCGAGATCATGAAGCCGAGTTTTCTCATCTCCATTTTCTATCATTTACATACATTTTTGGGCCAAGGGGATTGTTCCATTGTGTCTGGAGCACTCATTTCAGTCAGGATCACTTATTGTTTCACTTGAAAAGGTTTCTCTTTTCCCAAGATACGACCATTACAGTCAGATCTAGAGGTATAAAGCCTGAATACGCATTTTTTAAATTTTTGCAAAGTATTATTTTGGTTTTATATTATTTGTTTTCGATTTGATACTCTTTTAGATATGTGTATTCTCTTTTCCCCATGCCCTGTGTGATCTCGGAAAATCAGAAACAGATAAGAAAAGGTGCATCTTTCGGGTAAGTTAACCAAGATCTAACCCTTGTTGTCATCGAGAAGCGAATTTTTTTTCTTGTGTGAAAAGATATTTTTTTAGCACGCTCTCCAAGGCCGTCAAAAACAACAACCCCTATCCTCTTGCAAAACAATAAAATATGTTTTTCTAGCCCATTTGGTTAAAATTTTCCTTATTAAGTAAGAGGTCTTGAGTTCAAGTCTCTCATTTTTTTACCTTTTTTTTTTTAAAGTTCATGCTCAAAATGTAAAGTGCATTTCACTTCAAGTATAAAAGTGAATCACTATAAGTAGCTTTAATATTTTATTTTAGAGTTATTTATTTTGCATGCAACTTTTCTTCTATAAAGTAACTTAATTGTAAAAGTGATCCCCACTTCTCTTTATAAAAGTGGGTCACTTCATAAAACAACTTACACCACCATGTGGTCATTTGGTTACCGTTTATGCGTTTCTAAAAAGGGGCATACTTTTCACATACGAAGTGCATTTTTAGTGCTGTTTTTTTTTTTTTAAATCGCATAATTTTTTGAGATCTTTCCATCCATATCATCGGTTTCAGTTTTTAAATCCATATTATCTGCATATTTAATATGGATTCTAAAATTAATCTCTTGCTTACCAGCACCAACTATTTCCAATGAAAATCCCATATGAAGGATTTATTAAGAAGTAAAGGCTTGTACCGGATTACCTTGGGAAAGGAAACAACACACACTGATGTTGATCAAAAATTCAAATGGGATAATAGGAATGATGAAGCACATGGATTAATCAGAATGTCCATCTCTCTTGATTTAAGGTTCCACCTTCAATCAATTGATAAACTCAGAGAAGTTTGGGAAAATATTGAATCCGTGTTTGGCAAACACAATATTATTTGACCACAACAATTAGAAAAGAAAGTACTAACTTTAAGTCCAAGTGATTTTTCTTGCATTGAATACTACCTATCTAAGTTTAAAACACTTAGAACTTTATATGAAGAATGTAAGTAAATATAGAAGAATATCATTGCATCTTTATTATTATTTCTAAGCTAGGTAGTGCATATTATGTGTTTGTATCTACCTTTTATGCCATGCAAGAGGATCTAGGGACAACTTATGTAAAACCCACTCTTGAGAAATTTTGTGATTCTTTGATTAGAGAGCAAGATAAGCTTGTACAACTTGGAGTGATCAACACTACAGGTACCTCCAACAAAGCCTTAGTTTTCCATAAGAAAGAGAAACCCAAGAATCCCAAGAAGCAACATTCTCGCCAAAACAACAAGAAATGCAAGGGTCCCAAACCCACTCAGACAAATTCATCTCCTAATGGTGACAAAGGAGAAAAATATAAAAATAAGAAGACTGACAGACATTGTAACTTTTGTCATAAATATGTTCATGATGAGTCCAAATGTTTCAAGAATATGGAAACTTTAGAAGCAGCAATGAAGAAGCACAACATCAATATTGATTCTGCTTCTTCTTCTTCTTCTCATGGACATGCACTTTCTTCTTATGGTTTCTCCTTCAATACAACTTCTACTTCTACTTCTGATGAGTGGCTTATTGATTCTAGAGCATCTTATCATATGACTAAGAATAGATACATATTTTATGCTCTAAATGAATGTAACACCAAGAAAATATTTGTTGGTGATGATAGATCTCTTAGGGTTGAAGGATATGGAACAATTCAAGTAGAAAATGGTCATTTCAATGATTTATTATGTGTTCCAAGTATTTCTTGTAACCTTCTATCAGTATTATATCAAATCACTCATTTAGGTGAAGGTAAAACCGTAGATTTTTAACCTCACCAAGTTGTAATCAAGGATCCAAAATATCCTAAGAATATTCTTGCAACTAGAATTGTTGATGATATTACCAGGTTGTACAAGTTTGACAACTTTGGGTCATCATATTTTTCATTAGTTTTTGTTTCTCATAGTGATGACTTGAACAAACTTTGGCATGAGCAGTTTGGTCATCTAAACTATCGCTCATTGCAACAACTATGTAATCAACAGATGGTGACTGTTCTTCCTCTTGTTTCATGCAGATATGGTGTTTGTGCCAGTTGTGTTCTCGCAAACATCATCAGGACAATTTTGACAAACATGCCTCTTGGCATGCCTCGAGCTCTTTGCATCTTGTTCACAGTGATTTGTGTGGTCCACTTTCTTCTCCTTCTTTTTCTGGGTGCAAGTGTTTCTTAACTATAATTGATGAATTTTCGAGATGTACTTGGGTTTACTTATTAAAACTTAAGAGATAAGTTTTTGACAAGTTTTTGGCCTACAAGGCCCTTGTAGAAAAGTAATCTGGACATCAAATTCAAAGGTTGAAAATAGATAATGGAGGCGAATATGTGAACAATAATTTTACAAGTTACTGCACTACACAGAGCATCCAAATGAAACACATTGTTCCATATACACCACAACAAAATGGTGTTGTTTAGAGAAATAACTACACATTAAAAGAAATGGATAATTGTATGATCCAATCTAAGGGATTAAGTCTAAAGTATTGGGCAGAAGCAATCAATTGTGCAAATTACATAGTAAATCTCACTCCCACAAAGGGTCTTAAAATATAACATCGGAAGAAGCTTGGACTAAAATTAAACCATATGTAATTCACTTTTGTGTATTTGGCAGTATAGCACGGGCTCACATTCCTGATGAGAAAAGGAAAGCATTGTAGCCTAAAAGTGAGAAGTGTATATTTGTTGGTTATTCTGAAGATGTCAAAGGTTATAGACTTCTTCAACCACATTGTAATGAAATTATTAATAGAAGAGATGTTAAATTTGATGAAAATATCTTGGCCTGCGAGCCTAATTCAGCGTTTGTGCCTTCTTTGGCCTGTGAGCCTAATTCGACGATTGTGCCTTATTCATCCTGCGAGCCATATTCGACGTTTGTGCCTTCTTCTGTTTTGGTTTATTCTTCAGATGATGATAGTGAGGATGAAAATCCACCTCCTCCTACTCACCTTCCTCCAGATGAATCCTTTGAACCTAAACCAACACCAGCTCCACCACTTCCTAGATGGGTCCATTCAACACAAGAAGTAGTTGGTGATCTTGTCGATGATCCTTCAGATCAACATCGAAAAAGTTCACAGTTCCAACGAGCCTCTTCTCTTTTGGATCAAGTTTCAGAAACTCATGATACAAAGACATTTGCAGAAGCTTGAGTTCATCTAGATTGGGATACAACAAAGAATGAAGAGTATCGTTCTTTAATGGAAAACAATACTTGGGATCTTATACCTATTCTAAAGGGAAGAAAAATTGTCATATGTAAATGGTTCTATGGAACTATGTATGCATCAGATGGAAGTGTTGAAAGACACAAGGATTGGTTAGTTTCCAAAGGATTTTCCCAAGTTGAAGGAATTGCCTATAATGAAACCTTTTCCCCTGTAGCCAAAACGAATTCCATCCGCCTTGTTCTTGCCCTTTCCACCTCACATAAATGGGACTTCCATCAGATGGATGTTAAATCCTCCTTCTTGCACGAAGATTTGAAGGAAAAAATCTACATGGAACAACCTCCTGGCTATGTCCAGAATTAATCTATCCTTGTTTGTCTCCTTAAGAAATCTCTTTATGGTCTCAAGAAAGCTCCTCGATCTTGGTATGCGAAAATGGACAACTTTCTTATTGCCACTGGATTCTCTAGATGTCATCTTGATCCTCATGTCTATACCAAGAAAGCAGGAAGTCATCTCATAATACTTGTCCTTTATGTTGATGACCTTATCCTTACTGGTAGTGACTCAAAACTTTTAAACCATGTGAAAACCAGCCTTAAGAAGAAATTTGAAATGACAGACTTGGGTTTTTTGCACTATTTCCTTGGCCTCCAAGTTTTGCAAACCAATGAAGGAATTTTCCTTTCCCAGTCTAAGTATGCTTGTGACCTTCTTCGTCACTTTCACATGGACGATTGTAATCCAACCCCTTCTCCCTTCCATTCTGGAGTCAAGCTTGTTTCCACCTGTACTTCTCCCAAATTTGATGCAACCTTATACCGTCAGTTAGTTGGTAGCCTCTTATACTTGACTCATACCCATCATAATCTTTTCTTTGTTGTTGGTATTTTTTCCCAATATATGCAAACACCCCATGAAATCTATTGGAAAGAATCTAAATGGATACTCCGCTATGTTTGTGGTACAGTTCAGTTTGGGATACATTACAGTTCAGGGGAGACTCCCTTATTGGTTGGTTTCATTGATTCAAATTGGGTCGGCGACCCTAATGATCATAATTCTACTGCAGGTTATGTTTTCATCCTTGGTTCTAGACCTGTCACTTGGGCCTGTAAGAAACAACAGGTTATTTCACTTTCTTCAGCAGAAGCAGAGTACCAAGCAGCGGTAAATTCCAGTTAGGAAGCATTGTGTCTTCAACGAATCCTTTCAGAGTTTGGATTCTAGCAACAACATCCGACTAGCCTCTAGTGCAACAATCAGAGTTCCATCAAGCTAGACAAAGACTCAGTTCAACACCAGCACAACAAGCACATCGAGCTACACATGAACTTCATCATAAAGCTCATTCATGATCAAGTTATTGAAGTGCTCTTTTTCTCTACAAAAGATCAAGTTGCAGACATTTTCACAAAGTCTCTTACAGAAGTGAAGTTTTCCAAACTTCAATTTATGTTAGGAGTTCAGGAAGTTGTCATTAAGGGGGGATAGGCTCTAACGCCTCCTTCCTTCTCCTATTGTGTCACTATTGTAAATCATTCAATCATATCCCAAGTTGTTCTTAAGGGGGGATGTTAGGATATTTAGACACTTAGGAGTTAGTTAAGATCTACTTGGTCTAATGTGTCGTTAGGTAAAAGTGTGTTTCTTAGTGTGTTTCTTTAGTATGCATTAGTATGCATTTGTAGTTAGAAATTCTGAAGGTCGCGATATGTTCCCAACATAGAGTGATCTAACAGTTCGTATTCTCCTCAATCTTAATGGCCATTAGTACGTGTCTTAACACCCAATTGCTCCATGATATATATTTAAAGAGAATGGAGGGTAATTTGTCGATGATCTATTGTGAGAAACTCTCTTGTAAAATCTCTCTATAAACTTTTTATTTTTCATTAATAAACTGCTCCAAGTGGCCACATTGGCTAGGGTTGTGGATGTTTCCCCGTAGGGGTTTTACCACGTGAAAACATCGGTGTGTTGATATTTGATCTGGTTATTTGAGTGGTTACTGAAGGTGTTCATCCTCTGCTATAATATCTATGTTGTCAAACAATATGTTGGGACCTGCATGCCTCAATGACAATCCTTGTAACACCCCAATTTTTGAACCCCCATTTTAAATAATGTATTGTTACAATGTTGAGAGGCCAGAGTGCCCAAACAATTATTAAGAGGCCAGTGTGCCCAAGACATATATTTTTTTTATCATTATTAATAAGAAATACATGGTTGGTTGCTAGATGGACAAGGAATAGAGTTATAGGGGGCTATGATTCCACAAGAGCCGGGATTGAGGGGATAAGTGTTTATTCCTATTATAATTACCCCTTTTTGTCTAAGGGAGGGGGTCATTTACATGAGCCTCTTGGGGAAGTCCAGGAAGTTCTTGATTTTCCCACAAATTTACTTAAACCTGCCTCTGGTCTGATGGGGGGGTTGGTTGTCGACTCGTTCGCTCCTTCACTTCTACATTCGCACCATTCTATCCCTCACACACTTTCATGCACACACCTCCATGCACCCACTTACTCGTTCATTGATCCATCCATCATCCACGTCTTGGATTGGGAGAGGTAGCCAAATTGCCGAGAATTATCCATGGGATAGTTGGTTGTAGTGGTTGTTGGAGTGATCTAGCCGTGAATTGAGGATCGCATGTCTGAGATGTGTTGGCATGTGTCCAGCATTACTCACAGCTGCGAGTCCTGAGAGTTCCAACATCGAGATTCTGGACGAGTTGAGTTGGAGCCCGAATTAAGGAGAATGACTACCTAAGGGACTACGTGGCAGAGAAGGGTGGAGGTTCATTCTCTCGGGTGTTGCAATATGGGTAGAAGAGAGTTGGGTACTTAGATTGTTGTGAGAGATGGGAAGCCTATGAGATCTTGGGTGTTGACTGGTTTGGGAAGCCAAGTAAAGCTCTGGAACCATCCTTATGGATTCATAGCCCTGGCTCGGGGGTGACATTGTTGTTGAGATTTGGAAAAGTAGTGTCTACGGTTGGGTGGAACGTCCTTGGTCTATAGCCAGTTGGTGATATCTTTCATAAATATAAGTGCTCTTTGTTATGGTATCATTTACATGTATACGAATTTATTTCCATTTTATATACTTAATTATCATTTAATTGAATCTTTAGACTATGCATGCTTGCTAGATATTGTTGTCCATGTCGTTAAAGTCTTTTCTTTTATGCATCCTTAAATTTTAAAAGGTATTTGTAAGAGAAAGAAGTCCAGGGGTAGGCTTGAAGGTAGCATGCCTCAACCTGTGGGTGGTTGGGTAGGTTACAGTTTGGTATCAGAGCTTCTAGTTGAAACACCAGGTTGGTATGGGTCGGGTCTGTTGGTCAGAGTCTCGTGGTTACAGATCGAACTCTGACCGTGGAGTTGAAAAGATCAAGAGGAATGGCATTGCAAAATATATGTAGGAGATAGAATGTCAAAGACCTTTGTAAGGGGTTCGAAGGATCGTGACCATCCCTTTTGAATTTGTGAGTGATCGCCACTGTAGGATCAAGAGATATCCATGATCGGTTGATTGGAGGACAAGTGAACAAGGGTCGTTTGATGAAAAGGAATCAAGGGTTAAGATCACAACCATCAGATCCCATGGGAGAGGGAGATCAATGGAAAGGAGGCATTGCGGGGAACCAAGTGGCATGGGAGATAATTTCCCAAGGTGGTCCTGAAATCCAAACCATGGTTTTCCCAAGGTTTTACGTGTCAGCATCAGGAGAATTGTGGGGTGAAAATCAGGTTACTCCAAACCGTCGATACATGCCCCCGCAAATTAAAAGGCATGAAGTGATGTGATAGGTTAGGGATAGAATATAGAAACTCCAAATAGTCAAAGTAGTTGGGGACCGTCGATCCATAGGAGGACACGAGTCAACCAATCGTGTGATCCAGGTGAAAGAACTCTAGGAAAGAGAGAGAAAGGAGAATTTGAGAGTTGAAAATCCTGAAGCCTGGAGAGCCAGAGACCCGAAATAAATGTTGATTGTTGGATCGTCTAAAGTAGATCTTGATTGTCGATCACCAAGAGGTTATGTGTTAGCATATTAGAAAATCCAGAGGAATCTGTTCGAGAGGTTTTTAGTTGAGATTTGAGACTCTTGAAGCCCATAGAGACGAAGTAAATCTCGACCATTCGATCATTCGAGAGGATCTCAGCCATTGATTTGCTGAGAGACACACGTCACCAAATCCATGGCTTCAAATAAAAGCCAGTGGGGCCAGACAATTTTTGAAATTTGAGATTTCTGAAGTCTGGAGACTCAAAGAAATCGTAGTCGTCAGATTAAGGAGGACACGCAGTGCAGATCCATGGACTCCAGGTGAAGACCCAAACTGAATCTTAGTCGTTCGATCCAAGAGGACACATGGTGAAAAATTGGCCAGTTCAGGAATGTGGAGTTTGGGAGAATTGGAAGTGTGCTAGCATGGAAAACTCCCGAAGTCCCAAAGCCCAAAGAGTCGAAGTGATGGGGCACAATGACGTCACTAGGAGGTGATGTGGACCCCAAAATTTCCAAAGTGATGTGGCTTGCAAATGTCACCTGGGATGACGTGGACACATGAAATGTCTGCCACGTGTCAGTAAGTTTTGAGCATTTGGAGTATTGAAAGGTCAGATAGAATGTGACACGTGTCTTCTTCCAGTATTTCTCCACGTGGCGAAAGATCATGTAGTCTAGAGACTGGGTGCTCTGGAGGGGAAAGATGTGACAAGTTGCGTTGGGTCAAAAACTCCCAAAGGTAAGAGTACATATCGACTGTTGATTCCAAAAGACACCCACCGAAGCATCTTTGACTTAGGGTAAAAGCACTCTAGGAGAAAGTGCAAGAGGAAGGTTTGAAACTTCTGAAGCCTGAAGAGCCAAAGAAATTCACAACCGTTGATCTGAGGGAGGACACCCGTCGGCAAATCATGAACTCCAGGTAAAAATTTTATGGAAGGAAGCAAGCGGGGAAAGTTGAGACCCCCAAAGCATGGAGTCCCAAAGTGCATCTTGATTGTTGATCGTGAAAGAGGACAAGGACAGTTGATCCAGTCCTGGCTGAAAGTTCTAAAGTCTCGAAGCTCTAGACAAGCACTTTTTCAGCTAAGCGCAGGGTTGTGGTCATGGTCATATGCAGATTGAGAGCTGAGGAAAGGAGGGATAAGGGCCGAATTGTTGTCTTCGAGACAGAAAGGTGCTAAGGAAGGATTTAGCCACGATTTCTAGTTGTGGTCACCTGGGTAGGTGGTTTGAAGGAAGCATATGCGCAGAAGGAGTTATGCGTCGGCCAAGGATAACATGAAACTGTTATTTTTGAAGAATAGGGATATGATCTCCATGAACAAACAAAAAAAAAAATCATGTAGCATGGTTTGGCAATTTTTTTTATCATATGCATAATTCTAACAAAATGGTTTCTTTCACATTTTGTAGAATTAAGGGGATTAAGAACATCAACTTAGGATGTGTATTGAGGAAATGGAATAAAGCGAGGGAGCCTCCAGTCATAATAAGGAGGCCGAAGGCCAGAATATCAGAGTTGGTAATGCAGAGACAGATTCCAATGGATGCAAGGGAAAAGGAGAGTAGGAAATGTTAATAGAAATGGTAAGAAGCCTGAAGATGGAAGTACAGAGCTACAAAGCAGATAACGAGAGACTGATGAGAGAGAAAAGTAAAATAAATGCTCGAGTGTTGCAGAGATTAAATCAATTGCAAAGAAAAATGAAGAAGGGATCAAACTCAAGACAAGAGGAAGAAGTCAGGTGCCATGAAATAAGGAATGATCGTGGAAGATTTGTTTATTCTAGAAGTGCTAGAAGCACTCATGGACACCACAAAACTCCTTAATCAGAAAGAAATTTTTATGCATCGGAATATCCTGTAAGCAGTCCAGAGGTGTCTCCTGTCAAACACCAAAGAAGGAAACAAGAGATAGATAGTTTGCAAGGAGAGATAAGGAAGCTCAAGACACCTTCCTTCGATGATGAAAGAGAAAGGGAAGATGATGTCGAATCATGGTTTCTTGGGCTCAAAAGATATTTTCAGTTGCATAACTATTCATTGAACCTGGAAGCTAGGATTTCCACCTACCATTTACACGGGAAAGATGCAATGTGGTGAGACCAACTGAAGCAAGTGGAGCACATTAATGAAAGTGGGATCACTTGGAAGCAGTTCAAGAAGTACTTCCAGAAGGAGTACCTCTCAGAGAATTTCTATGACAAGAAAATGCAGGAGTTCTTTGAACTCATGTTGGGAAGCATGACTATGGAAGAGTATGAGAAGAAATTCTTGGGATTGTTAAAGTATGTCAAGTTCATTGGTGATGAGAAAGTAAAAATATAGAGATTTTTTAGTGGACTGCCAACCTTTTATAAGAAAAAGGTCAAATATGATGAACCCAAGACCTTGACGGAAGCTATCAGGAAGGATAAATACCTATATGAACAAGGCCAGGGAAGACAATCCCTACAAAAATCTTGGAAGGACAAGAAAAATGTGAAGTCTGATTAGAGGAGGAAAGGATTCAAACCTCCCTTCAATATGAATGAGCCTAATAGAAATCATAAAGATCAGTATGTTAAGGGGGATTTCAAGAAAGAATATTCCTTGGGAAAAATGGGAAGACCGCCAATCCAATGTTGTGGATACAAGGAAGATCACCTGTACAAGGATTTCCCACACAGAAAGGACAGAGTGAAGACTGTGCACAACATCCAATAGGCTACAACATTCGAAGATATGGGAGGAATCTATGTAGATTTAGATGATAGGTAAGTAGAGTACCATTCCAATATGATCGAGGTGGAAGGTAAGATCATAAATCAACCTGATGCTATTTTGATTGATTCAGGAGAAATTCATTGCTACATTGATCCTAAGATATTGGATAGATTACATTTGGAGAAAAGTAAACTTGGAAAAACAAGTTTGGTTTAGTTAGCCACTGGGACCAAAAGAAGAATCCATGATATGGTTAGAAGTTGTTCCATATGTCTTAATGGCATGAATACTAGTATTGATCTAAATATCATACCATTGGGGTCTTATGATATTCTGATTGGAATGGATTGGTTGGACAAGCATCATGTTGTCCTAGATTTTCATAACAAGACATTTACATGTCTTGATGGAAATGGAAAACAAAGCATTGTGAAAGGAGTTCCAAAACCCATCTCTATAAGGGAGATTTCATCCTTACAGCTAAAATGATGTTTTAGGAAAGGATTTCAATTGTATGCAGCTCATGTGGAAGATCTAGATAATACAAAGGAGCCAAGCCTCGAAGATTTCTCGGTACTATAGGAATTTGAATATGTATTCCAAGAAATAGTTGGGTTGTCGTGAAGAAAGGAGGTAGGTTTCTCAATTGATTTAGTTTCAGGAGCTACCCAGGTGTAAAAACACCTTACAGAATGAGCACACCATAGTTAATAGAATTACAAATGTAATTGGAGGAATTGTTAAGAAAGGTTACATACGTCCAAGTGTTTCACCTTGGGGAGCACTAGTACTTTTTGTAAAAAATAAGGATGGAACCTTGAGGCTATGTATTGACTTCTGACAGCTGAACAAGTACACTATAAAGAACAAGTATCCTCTACTCTGAATTGATGACTAATTTGATAAACTAAGAGGAGCAAAGATACTCTCAAAGATTGACCTGAGGGAAGGATACCATCAAGTAAGAATCAAGGAAGAAGACATTCATAAGACAACCTTTAGGACTAGGTATGGGCATTATGAATTTGTAGTGGTGCTTTTCATACTGACCAATGCACTAGTTGTATTCATGTGCTTAATTAATGGCATATTCAGAAATTATTTGGATAAGTTTGTCATAGTATTCCTGGATGACATAATTATCTATTCTAAGTCTGAAGAGGAGAATGAACATCACTTAATACTTGTGTTTCAAGTACTAAGAGAACATCATTTGTATTCCAAGTTTATTAAGTGTTCTTTTTATCAAAAGCAGATCCATTACTTGGGACACATTATTTTAGAGAAGGAAATAGCAGCAGATCCATAGAAGATCGAATCCATTAGAGGATGGCCAACACCCAGAAATGTGTCATACGTCATATATTTTATGGGATTAGTTCGCTACTACAGAAGTTTCATAGTAGGGTTCTCTAATATTTCTCATCCCATCACTTCTTTGCAAAAGAAGGGAACTAAATTTGAATGGAAACTCAAGTGTGAAAATAATTTTAATATGTTGAAGGAATTACTTGCTAGTGCACCTGTGTTAGCTATTGTTGACCCAAATGAAATTTTTGTGGTATGTACAGACGCATGTAAGGAAGGACTGGGGGGAGTCCTCACGCAAAATGGACATGTCATTGGATATGAGTCTAGAAATCTTAAGGAACATGAGAGGAACTATGCCACCCATGACTTGGAACTTGCTACCATTTTTCACACCTTGAGGATGTGGAGGAATTATCTCATGGGGAAGAAATTTGAATTAAGGACAGACCACATTGGCCTGAAGTATCTTTTTGAACAGCCAACCTTGAATGTCAGGCAAACAAGATGGATGGAATTTTTAAGTGAATATGACTTCGATATCAATCATATCAAGGGAAATGAGAATAAAGTTTTCGATGCACTTAGTAGAAGAGTGCATCTCATGCATATTACTATTGTCAGTATGCATCAGTCAGAATTGAAGAGAATAATTTTGGATGGTCTTGTTACAGACCAGCATTACCTACAGGTAAAGGAAAACTTACAGCAAGGAGATGTACAACAGAAAATAGAGTATGAGATAAAGGAAGACGAACTACTTATGCATAAAAATAGAATTTATGTTTCTAGTTTTGGAGAACTGAGAAATTTGGTACTGAAGGAAATGAATGATGTTCCTTATGTTGGACATCCCGGTTACCAAAAAAAAATTATAGCAGTAAGAAGCAAGTTCTTTTGGCCGGGAATGAAGAAGGATGTTGTTGATTACATCGCTCGATGTATGGAATGTCAGAAGGTGAAGGCTGAGCATAGGCACCCAGCGGGTTTGCTGCAACCATTGCCAGTTCCAAAGAAGAAATGGGAAGTGATCACCATGTATTTCATCACAGGATTACCCAAAATGAATAAGAAACATGATTCCATCATGGTGGTGGTTGAAAAATTAACAAAGGCTGCTCATTTTGTGCCTGTGAAGTCAACGCATACAATGGCTAATATTGCATAAATTTTCATGAAGGAAATTGCTAGGTTGCATGGGATACCTAGGAAAATTATCTCAGACAGAGATACAAAGTTTAACTCCAATTTCTGGAGGGGATTGTTTAAAGGATTTGTCACAAATCTAAACTTTAGCACAACATATCATCCCCAGACAGATGGTCAAACAGAGAGAGTCAATCAAATAATTGAAGACATGTTGAGAATGTATGTGATGGATAAGCCATCTAAGTGGGAAGATTACTTACACTTGGTTGAGTTTGCATATAATAATGGGTATCAAGATTCATTGAGAATGATCCCATTTGAAGCCTTGTATAGTAGGAAATGCGATACTCCAGTAATCTGGGACAACCTAGGAGATACAGTGGTACTTGGGTCGGAGTTGCTCAAGGACATGGAAGACCAGGTGGTCAAGATCAAGTAGAATTTAAAAGCAGCTTAGGATAGACAAAAAATTTATGCAGAAAAGAAAATGACAGCTAAAGAATTTAAAGTAGGGGAGCATGTTCTTTTGAAAGTGAAGCCTAAGAAAATCTCTTTGAAATTGGGTAGTTGTACAAAGCTGGTAGCCATATTTTGTGGTCCATTTGAAATATTGGACAGAATAGGGCCAGTTGCATACATGCTTGCATTTCCTGCTTCCATGAATGTGCATATTGTATTTCATGTCTCTTTACTAAATAAATATGTACATGATCCTAACCATGTTATTGATTGGCATCTGATTCAAGTAGAGACAGAGGGATATTTTCAGGTTCAGCCAGTATGGGTATTGGAAAGAAAGGTAAAAATGCTCTGGAATCGAGGTATAGAGCTGGTAAAAGTTTAGTGGACCTACTACGGTCCTGGAGATGCTACCTGGGAGCATGAAGATTCCATGCAAGAAAATTACCCGCAACTTTTGGAATAAATTTGAGATTTTGATCTCTATTTTTGTATATGCACTAAGGATAGTGCCAAAATAAGGGGGAGGGGATGTAACACCCCAGGTTTTGAACCCCCATTTTAAATAATGTATTGTTACAATGTTGAGAGGCCAGAGTGCCCAAACAATTATTAAGAGGCCAGTTTGCCCAAGACATGTAATGTTTTTATCATTATTAATAATAAACACATGGTTGGCTACTAGACAGACAAGGACTAGAGTTACAGGGGGATATGATTCCATAAGAGAGGGGGCTTGAGGGGATAAGTGTTTATTCCTATTCTAATTACCCCTTTTTGTCTAAGGGATGGGATCGGTTACGTGAGCTTCTTAGGGAAGGACAGGAGGTTCTTGATTTCCCCACTAAGTTACTTAAACCCACCTCTGGTCTGATGGGGGGGTTGGTTGTTGGCTTGTTCGCTCCTTCACTTCTACATTTTCACCATTCTATCCCTCACACACTGTCATGCACGCACCTCCATTCACCCACTTACTTGTTCATTGATCCATCTGTCATCTGTGTCTTGGCTTGGGAGAGGGAGTTGAACTGGCAAGAATTAGCCACGAGATAGTTGGTTGTAGTGGTCGCTGGAGTGATCCAATCGCAAATTGAGGCCTGCATGTCTAAAATGTGTTGTCTTGTGTCCAACATTGCTCACAGTTGCGAGTCCTGAGAGTTCCAGCATCAATATTCTGGACCAGTTGTGTTGGAGCCCGAATTAAGGAGAAGGACTGCCTAAGGGACTGCATGGCAAAGAAGGGTGGAGGTCCATTCTCTCGGGTGGTGCAAGATGGGTAGAAGAGAGCTGGGTACTTGGATTGTTGTGAGAGATGGGAAGCCTGTGAGAGCTTGGGTGCTGACTGGTTTGGAAAGCCAAGTAACACTCTGGAACCATCCTTGTGGATTCATAGCCCTAGCTCAGGGGTGACATTGTTGTTGAGATTTGGAGCAGTAGTGTCTATGGTTGGGTGGAACGTCCTTGGTATGAAGCTAGGTGGTGTCATCTTTCATAAAGATAAGTTCTCTCTATTATGGTATCATTTACATGTATACGCATGTATTTTTGCTGTGTATATTGAATTATCATTTAATTCAATCTTTAGACTATGAATGCTTGTTGGATATTGTTGTGCATGTCATTAAATTCTTTTCTTTTATGCATCCTTAAATTTTAAAAGGTATTTGTAAGAGAAAGAAGTCCAAGGGCAGGCTTGAAGGTAGAATGCCCCAACCTATGGGTGATTGGGTATGTTACAATCCTCCTCACTTTGGACAGTAGGTTTACATCACTGACCTATGATAGAATGATTCCACGAATGTTCAACTTCAACTCATTTATTCATGTTCAATGGAATGAACTGGGGTACCTTGGGAATCATTAACATAATTGGTTATTTCCCTCGCACTTGTTAACGATATACATCAATGACCGATAATCAAGTGGTTTCTACCATATTCGACATCAACACATATATTCACATGGACAGAATCATACTATTTTAGGATCACGACGAAGACCCTGGGAGCTCCTCAGACACCCATGATGTGATGGAGACTATTTAAGTACTTAGAAGATTCCAGTATAGTCATCATGTTGGAAATATTACTGATATATATATTGTCACATAGATTCACTTTGTATTGGTCTGTGGCTATGTTTTGTCATATTGTAGCTCCACTGTGTATTCTTTCATGGCTACAACCTGATCAAGTCATGGAGATATGGATCCACATTTTATCTTTAGTGGCCATATCCTTAGTCAATGCTTTCATGGATCCGCAATGTATTGGTTGACGACCATGTTTTGAGTCAATTTATTCAGAGCATGGGTATGCCTACCTCAAGGATGATACACATATATTGATTGATGTTTGTCCGTAGCTTCCTCCTAGCTCTCCTATTCCAAAAACCTCTCATACATATTTTTTTAAAGAGTTTTGACCATCATTTTTTCTTATGAATTCACACTTTAGGGGGAATTTGTTACAAACAAAAATGTCACACTTAAGTGTCGCAAGTGTCATACTACCAAATGTCGCACTTAATTGCCATACTACAAAATGTCATAGTCAATTGTTGTACTACCAAATGTTGCATTTAAGTGCATAAGTGTAACACTTCCTTCACCATGAAAAAATGTATGTCATAATCTCTAGACAAGTTGGAAGGGAAACCTGCCATTTGGAGGTGAAAATACAATCTTTTTCCTTGAGTTATTGACCTTTTTTTAGCTTCATAGCTCCCTTACCCATGTCCAGGTGGCGATGAACCCTTGTCATCGCTCCTTGCTCAGTTATAGGGGAGAGACACTATCATTTTGTACTCAGTTATAGGGAGTGATGAAGTGGTTACAACTAAGCTGCCTTAGTTTTGGGATAAGATCTGGGAAGATATAAGTTGGTTTGGGTAAAGGATTCAATTCATACCTCTTTGATCCATCCTAAGAAAAATCAGTGGTCATTTGATTATCCAAATCCCAAGATCATGAGTTAAATCCTCACTTGATCTAACCATATTCCTAAAATAACTCATGGTTGTTATTCCCTCAAAGTTTATATAATGGAGGCCATACTTGAGTGAAAGGGGAGAGAGAATTTTATAGCATCATACCTATAGTCTTGTGGAATTCAAGGGTTAGAAAGGAGATCTTGGAGGATTTGTTGCAATGTCAAACTTGAGATTGTAAGTGCTTCCATTTTTTTGGCTTTCCATTAATACATAACTTGGCCTACTCCTCTAATGTCTATGCATTTGAGTGTATTCATGTCTATTGTTGTTAATTCATCATAGATAGATCTATTTTCACTTAACAATTTAGTGTGGAAGAAAGAGGATTATCTTTGTTCTTTGCAGGTTTTTTCTTGCACCTAGGAGCTTGGACATCAAGTTCAAAGGCTAGAGCAACGAGGACAACCATCATAAAAAGTTAAGTTATCCATACATTCCTATCATTCTAATTGTCGAAATAGGTCTAAGAGGAAAGTAGTTCACCATTTGTTTTTTTCTTTCTTAGATCAAGAGGGGTCTTGATCCAAGGGGGGTTTCACCTATCCATAGGGGGGAATTTACCTTAACAATAGGTCTCCAATACATCCTCTTACGCAACAAGATATAATCCCTTATACCCATTACAGACGCAAGGCTTATTGAGAATGTAATAGGAATACTAGACATAGATAACTTATGATAGCAAAAGCATCACCCTATTACCACACTAATCGATCAACAACTTAACCCATTCCCCATTACATTTCCTTCTTATTTATACTTTCTATGTCTCAAATACTCTCTTTTTCACTTCTTTTATTCCATCTTTCATCGACGGTATTGCATTTTCCACCATCTTCCAGCTGGGGCACGATGCTTTTGAACTTTTCTGTTGCTTTTAGATTTCTAGTTGGCCCGCAATGTGTTTGAAACTTTTTTTTGTTTTTATGATTCCAGCTATTGCATGGTTTATTTGAATTTGTCTTCCACTTCCTTTATACTTATCCTCTTTTCAAAAAGGAAGTGCCCAACAGGCCCCGACCACAACTATTGACTCTCCTTGAGTCAACCTTCTACTTCTTCACCAATGCCTCCTTCAAATGAAGGGCCAAACTCAGGACAATACTCACAGATTGTTGGTGGAAGCTACCATATTTTTCTACACAATCCTGCCACTTCCAAACAAAAATAAATCTCCCGCAACAAACTCTTGGGCCACTACAACATTTGGTTCTACAGACCTAGTGGCAAGAAGTGTGTTCCACTCTATATCCACCACTAAATTTACTTGGTGTATTTGTACATAGGTCGTTTGGACTATAGGCATAAACTCTCAGAGATCTTTCTTTGTGAATTGGGTGGCTTCATACATTGCATCAAGTTGGTTATCTTCCTCTTGTATCTCCATGAACTTCTCTTGCTACTCAATAGGATATGTGATGGAATGTGCCTATGTGTGCATCTACTAGATTTTTACCTTCAATTGTTCCGCAAGATTATTTCTTCGCTCCAAGAGACCTACCCAATCATTAACCATTGTGAAGAGCTTGTTGCATTCTCCAGTCCGGTCATGAAGGGAGAACTTGATGAGATTTCCTTCCTTGGGTAATATTTTGTTCCATGGCCTTTGGTTTCTCTTTCTCCTTCATCCAAATTTCTTCCATTTGTTGTTGAATGCTATATGTATTTGCAACCAACTGTGACCAAGCATCGACAAGGATCTCAACCCATTAGGCTAGTGAAACTGGGATAATGTCCTCAGGAACCTGCAGGGCAACCTGCCTGAGTGTGGGCCAAACTTCACCAAATTTCTCAAAAACAACCTCCATTTTTTATTTGTCTTGTGTGCTCAATGCATGTTCTTGATCACAGTATTTTGATACCAAGGCCAAATTTTGATGCAAATGTTTCATTTTTTTAACTATATCTTCATTAGCGTGCTAAAAGGAAACAATCATGTGCTCAATATAATCAGTTCATGCTCACATAATATTCAGCAACTTCTAGGTTGACCATGATGCAATATCTCCACTGGTGATATATGGGTCCACAGGAAATCTCAATGAAAGTGGTTGGCCACTTCCAATCGATCTCTCTGAGACACTAGGAGTAGTTATGCCTTCAGGACCTAGAGATGTTTTTGGAAGCTACGAGCAAGCCTTTCTTGGATAGCTTGGGGGAGAAACCCAACCACTTCTGTGCACTCCAAACATAGTTTGAGAATTGCGCAACATTGTTGGGATCTTGAATTAATGATGCAACCTTCTCTTGAAAAGAGCTCGTTCTATGTGTCAAAGTGGCATGATCCTGAACATCCATGGGGTCATGTTGAGGAGATGGACCCATTTGATATTTCACTTCTACTGATTTCTCTTTTCCTGAATGGAGGCTAGTTTCTTGAGGAACATCAATGGGGACATTGACTTGAAAAATTTTGGGAAATGGGAAAGGAATATGGACAGTGCTTCCATCGGCTATAGAAAATGGGTCAATAGATTGTTTCTTAGTTATTTCAGTATGATTGTGAGAAGGGGATGATAGAGGTCTAGGTGGGACATCTAGGATAGAGATATTTTGTTGACGATAGAAATATTCAACGATAGGGGCACTTTGTTCTTTAACTTCAAGATCATCATGGATGGTGATAATGGGAACGAAGAACGGGATAGGGGGAACAGTTTGTGTGTGTGGTGGAAGTGAAGCAAGAGGAACTACATCAGTAATAATAGGCAGTGTGGTGGATGACGATGGGGAACCAGTGTGGAATTTCTTACTGGGAATGGAAAAATAAGCCTCAAGAACTTCTCAGAACTCCTTACCCATGAACATAGCCATGTCTAGAATTGATGGAAATGGCGATAGATTTGAAGTCGAATTTGGAAAATTGTCTTCTTCATTCTCCTCTTTTCAAGCTAAGGTAGAGTTTGGTCTCTTTGATGTTTTCGTTCTAGAACCAGGAACATATGTAGGAAATGGGGCCTCCTGTTGCTAAGTCACAGGCATCTGATATGGAATGATCGATTTCTTCTACAGTCAAATTACCCCAGGCCAAGAACAAACCTCCTTGTCCATACTTTCTTCATCAAGATAATACAAAAATGAGAGCGTATGAAAATTTGTTGCATATTTTTGGCACAGGGGTAGACCCAGGGTTCAATGCTAAAAGAGCGCACCAAAAAAACCCTAACTACCAGCCCTTTTGGCAGCACATGCGAAGCAGATGAAGTCTCACCCGAGGTAGAGGTAGGGTTGGTTGCAGGACTCAAATGTCTGCAACCTTAGCTGGGACACATATCTATGATTATATCGCTTATAGAGCACTTAGCATTGATTATTCATCAATATTCAATCCTTATTATACTTCGCAGATAGCAAAGAGCATCGCAGTAGTCACTTAGATCTAAGGTAACTTAGCACTTGGCAATAGTAAACAGGTCATATCCAATAGTTCAACACTAAGTATCTTCATACATATCATATCTACTATGCATACCTATGTAATAAGCACAAAGCATAAATATATCCATCTAAATATATCAAAGCACTTATCAAAATTAGAGATAAGCACAACAAGTCAAGGCACAAAGAATAACACACAGATTTACGTGGTTCACCCCCAACCTGGGGCTACGTCCACCAAATCTTCTTCTATATTATCATCGGCCAATCGGTTATAAGCACAAAGTTGTAGGAACCCTTACTTCGCACAGGTGAGAATATTTGTGCATCCCACTAGATCCTTCTTCCTTTCCTTTCAACACAAAGCCTTCTATGTATTCACACAGGGACTTGCACTAAGCTCTGCAAGTCTACACAGAATGCACAAAGCTCTCGATCACACGGATCCCTTATTGGCACTTAGCCTATATCACATAGATACAATACAATCCTTCTCCTTTCTACTAGATGCCTATATGTCTATTTATACATACAAAATGGGCCTAAGCATGGGTAAACCCATGGGTCGACATCCCTTTCCCATTACATATTCCCAAAACCCAAAAAGGGACTCAAAAGTGGGTCGAGATCCCTTGATCTCTGCTTCGTCTGGCGCTCCATCTTCGACAGGTTGTCGAAGTCCCAAAAATGGTCAAATATGACCAAGTAACTTCAAAACTTTGTCAAGGACCAACAGACCCCCAACAGTCACCTGTGACTCGTCCCAAGTCACTCTGGTCTGAGCAATTCCACCTCAAATGAATTAATCTTGGCTCGAGATACTTCGACCTATTGGAATGCTACTGCTTCTTGCTCAACGAACTCCTGGATGAGTGCGTCATTGACTTGTCCTTCTAGGCATTGTTCTGTTGCACTCACAACTTATTGAAGTTCTACTCCTTGGATTTCAACTTTAGTGAACAGTTGGCATGCCTTCTCTTGCACTGGTTGAAGTCGTTGAGAGACTTCCATCACTTTTTTTTGGATCATGTAGATCTATTGTTGGGTTGTGCGTTTCTCTGGAAACCTCTTCATTCTCTCGACTGGTGACAAATCCTTTAGTTGTGCATGTAACCTATCTGCATGTTGCTTTGCTTCTTGGAGCTGCAACTCCAATGCTTGTAACTTTGGATTCTCTGTGAGGTTTTCATACATCTGAGTGCTCCTAGAGCTCAGCTTCTTATAATCCAAGGTAATAGATTTTATTCTGCCAACTGCACTGCGAGAATTTGCCTCTCTTAGGTCTCTGATTTCTTGAGGAGTCTTGGGCACAATACGAATTTCTAGGTCTGTGATGAATTGCTGAAGCTGCTGGATCACTTCTTCGAGATGTGCCACCTACTGTGGAATTCATTCTTCAGCTTACACTTCTATGACAGTCACAGAGTGAAGTTATCTATTGACTATTTCCTTTACTTCTAGTTTCTCTACGATCAACTACTCCTTGCTTTGTTGTAGCTCTACTTTCTCATTGTCCCACTGTGCTTGAAGAGCAAGTTTTTCTCATTAGACAACATTGCACTACTTGACAAGTACTCCTTGTACTTGTTTCAAATCCTGGATGGCTTGCGTTGTCTCTTCCTGAGCTCATCAAAGGTGAGCTTCAAATTTATCTACAATCTGGTGCAATTGGGCTGGCTCATCTCCTGGTTATACTTGTCCTGCTCTCAGAGGTTCCATGGAGACTGCACAGCTAGAATAGAGTGCATGTTGCACTCCTTGGAGTTCAATATCGATGTGATTATACATCTGCTCCTGCTTCACCTCCTGCTTCTCTAATACCTCCTGTGAAGCATCGTTCACAACTGCAATGATGAAATTAAAATCATCCGATGTGAGGGTAGTCTGCATCTTCGTTACAGGGGTTCTAGGTTTCTTCCGGGAGGAAGATTCAGAGGCAAAACCTTCATTTTCTTCGATGAGTCCTCTTCATCCCTAAGTGGTGGTACTTCGCCTTTCTATTGTTTAATTTCTGCACCTTCGATCTCTTTTCCATCACCCCCTTCGTCTGGTGAAATGGATGCAATCCTCATAGATGTGTTGTCTACATCATGAACCTCTTCAGGCTTCTTCGTCTTGCTTGGTCCGGGTGTATCCTGTGCATCTTCTGTGCTATCTACATCGGACAACTCCGCAGGGTTGGCTGGAATAAGGAGGTCCACCGACCATTCCTTAGTGATTTCCTCTAAGTCTTCCTATGTTAGCTTGTAATATGACTGCAAATGTTGCTTGTGCTCATCAATGTACGTTGTTATATAAATGAAGTGGTGATCCACGTTGAACTTCATTAAGGGTTGAAACCTATGGAGGGTATTCGGGGTCATACGGGACTCGGACTGGATGGCTTGTTTCAACTGGTTGTAGTAAGTATGGAATATGGCATTGGACTACCACTGCTTGTTCATATCATTAGAGTACCATAGCATACAAAATTTTGTGGCTAGAGGTTCGAAGGGCTCGATGTCGAGGAAGGTCGCACCTTCCGATATTTCCCATGCAATGAATGCGATTAGGATGAGAAGCCATCTAAAGTAGAACTCATGCCCTTGGTATTGTGCTTCTCTGCAATCAAGCTCCAGCTAGTTTACAAGGTACTGTGCCCAATTCATCTGTAGTCCCTCCGCGCACTTTCCTACAAGGTCAACTACAAATCCAGTCACTTAGGTGGGCCGGTTCTTGTGAACTATATTTCCTGCGATCAGCTGACATGCTAGACACACTGCATCATTCTGGATAGAGGTTACCTTGTAACCTTGCGTGCCCTTCTCAACATCGCCATAAGTCTCTTTGATTCTCTATGCTAATTCTTGATCTGAGGTCTTTCCAGGGTAAACACCCTGTGGGTCAAGGCCCTGCATGCTTAGCCCTATGATCTGATTGATCAAGGTCAGATCCATGGTGATGTAATGGTTCAACCATAAGTAACCTATGTGATAGCACAATAGTAGTAACTTTACACATGCATTCACCTCATGATGTCTTTTGAAGTGTGGGATCTTCATCACATTGAGCAGTGTGGACTGTGTGAGGTTCTGGGTCCATGGCTATGGGATAATCTTTGAATTTTTTCCTTTAATCCTGGTTAGATACTTGTGTGGGGCGACCATGATGTAATCCTTCATGTCGCCAAGGTTGAATTCACTGAACTTCAAGGCTACGAGCTTATCCTGGTCAGCTCGAATTGTGTGTATCCCTTTCGTGAGGAACGATGTGACCAAAGCATAGTCAAAATATCTGGGCATGCTATCTCAGTTTATGGCATCTCATAGAGGGGGTAGGTAGGCAGGTAGAATGCTTGGAATTAGCTTGGCATTCACAATGTCATCTATGTGCTTTGTTATTGTCTCTGTCACAATTTTGGAAGTTCCAGCTCCGCGAGCAGTTGATGGGGAAGCTTGGACTCCTCCTGTTGATGATGCTTGCACACCTGCAGACATCCTTCTTTCCGACATGATTTTCTCAGTCCTGAGATCAGCTAGTACTTCCTTCTCACTTTCTTTAAGTATGTTAAGATCTTTGGATATATGCGCTCGGGATAAATTATCGGGGTCACAATGATCTCAGACACTACTCGGGAATGAACAAAGAGGGCGTGATGATCACTATATACACTTGCTAGTCTACGGGCTTCATATTCTCAGTTGGAAAAATTGTTCTTCGGTTATGGCGCGATGAGATAAATAGGTGATCTTGGCAACGATTTTATTTACAATGGGTATGAGCCTCATTAATTCGTGTTATGTCCATTATGGCATGGTCTGATGGTCTGGTGATGAGCCATCAATGCTTTTCGATCCATTTGGAGCGGCAGTTGAATGGGTATATCAGCCTCTAACGTATATATTTCTTTGCCACAGTGAAGTGGCCTATGTCGTTGTTTCGATATCTCGGCGAAGTTCAAATTCTGCAAGTTTTCCTTCTGTGAGGTACCCTCGGGAACCTATTGTAACCTTTCAATCTTAGCCTTCTTCTTACTTGGCTTTCTAGCCTTCTTCCCCATGAGCTTCGTCTCAGTGGTTCTTTTCTCATTCTGATTATTATTTTCCTTAGACATAGTCACTTCATGCTGCTGAGATTATTTCCTAAGACTTAGGGGTATTACTTCTTCTATATATGGGCTTCTAGTGTCAAATAGCTTCAATTTGTTCTCCTGCTCTTCAATCAACTGCGCGATCCTTCTGGTCATGAAATATTTTAGCTCTTGTCTTTGTTGTTGTAATACCTTTTCTTCTTCCTTCTTTATGTCCTGATCTCTCTCAATCCAAGGTTTTCCAAGTAACATAGTAAATGGGGCACTATCCTCAATAAACTTGATAATCTCAAAATCTTCTTCTATCGAAGTTCCATTAACATTAATAGATATTTGAGTGAGCTTTCCACATAGGTTCACCATTTTTCCTCTAAATAGTCCTATTCCTCCTAATGAAGGGGTCATATCAGGCTTCCCTATGGCTTCCCAAGTTGTTTATGGCACAATGTTCACTAGTGTTTCTTCATCAAGGATAGAGTCAATGACGAAGTCTCCTATTCTTGCTTCAATGCATTTTTTTTCTTTAAATATCTTTAGTAGCCTAACATGTTGATGATCGTTCAAGGTGTCTTTCATCTGCAGCAATACCTTCTCTCATTCTTGTTGGGGGTTCTACTATTTATGGATCTTCCTTAGGGTTTTCTTCATTCAAAGTCATTCTTTCGAGTTTAGCAATCATTCTAGGGCAATCCAATACTTCATGGTCCAAAGCTTTGCAACAAAGACAAATAGATCTTCCACCAAGGCATTCCTTAGCTAGATGCCACAGTCTTCTGCAACTGTAACATAGGTTTAATCCTCTCTTCCTTTTAAATGGTCCCCAACTTCTTCTATACTGCGCACTAGGATCATGGTAGTTAGTCTGCAAAAAATTATTTCTAGGATCCTGCATCCATTTGTTAGTCCAAACATTATTTTTATGCATAGGTATAACATATCTATCACTATTATTATCAGATCTATTCATATCAAGATTTATTTCATCTATCAGAGCCCTAGCTTTCAATCTAGGACAGAATCTATTAAACATACCTAGATCCATGCTCTAGAAACAAAAATTTTCACTTATTTTACTTCTATAGAGTACAAAGCTTCCAGATCTAAGACCTTTTAACTATTCTTACCTTTATTAGAGTACATAGTTTATAGATATTACTTATTTTCTGCAGATCTGACCTCTCTTCTTCAGAAACTTCCACTTTTACCTTT
>JZKD02S0439662.1:10111-29922 GCA_000966675.3 Picea glauca | reverse complement strand
GCAACAAGATTTACATCACAGTCCATTGCATGCTTAAATTGCCTCTTTCACCTCAACTATATATGAGAGAGTGAGAGGAGAACAATTCCCATGATGTATGTGAGATAAATTGGTATAAGCTTATAAAATGGCGTAGGCATGTAAAACACTAGGACCTCCTAGGAGGTCACCCATCCCAGTACTAATCTATCATGAGTGCACTTAATTGTGGAGTTCTAATTGGACACACTACATTAATTCTATGTTGTATGCATGCACATAATACCACTAGGAAATCATTACATGATGTTTGTAAGTAAAAAATGAATATGGCATTACATTCCATTCCCCATCAAAAGGGTGAATATCATGGTTTATCAAAACCATAGGCTTGAAATGTTGATTTAATGGAAAAGGTGGATGGCCAACGAGATCCACCTAGATCAACAAATTTTGACATGGCATGATGCTCGGGGAAATAACAAACAAAATGGTAGTTAACTAGAAAATCACTTACAACCTTTTCGACATAAATGAACTTTACTGACAGGGAAAAAACGACAATAGAAATGTACTAAAAACATTTAATGAACAATATGGAAGTGACATGATAGCGATGGACACATTGGAATTTAATAAATTCATAAAATATTTTAAATTGAATCCATGACCATAATGATGAGATCTGGGATGGATAAACTGAAAATCAACAACTAGAATCTACATGTGAGTGATAGTGGAACACGTCACTACTTTATTTGTGAAAAAAGAAAATGACAAAATAAAGTAGAAACCTAATTACTTTATTCATTCCCTTTGAAAGGAGTGTCGTGAATATTATTTCAGTGAGAAGAAATATAGGGATTCAGGAGTGCACCATTCACCCATATTGGATGAAGAATACCATCTAGGTGTGCCAACATAACAACTCCTAACTCCTAAATTTCCACAACTATAAAGGGTCCAAGCCAGTGCATTTGTAACTTCTCTAGATGTTTCTAGTACTTACTGTCATAAATCAATACATGGTCACCTTGATAAAAAGTTTTTATTTTAATGTTCCTGTCATTCCAAGATTTTGTTCTAGCCTTGTCCATAGTCTAATGAAAATATGCTAAAAATATGGCTTCCTCAACCTCCTTCAATTATGCAACCCTTTCCACAACAGATTCTTCATCGTTCATTTGAGTAACTTGTGCAACATATAAACTTGGAGTTATGAGCTTAGTTGGGACTATTAATTCTCTCCCATACACCAATTGAAAAAGAGTATACTTATGTAATTTATTTGTAGTGGTTTTTTAGACCCATAGCATAGTTGGAACTCTCTCATCCAAGTCATCCTGATTGGCACAATAGACTTTGGTCAACCTCCTCTCTAAAATATTTTTGAATGCCTCCACTATACAATTGGCTTGTGGATGATATTGAATGCTCTTGTGATGTTGAATTAGAAATTCTCGAGTGAGGGTGGTAATTGTATCACTGATGAAATGAGCACCTTGATCATTGGTCAAGCTCCTTGTACACTAGAACCAAGCAATAATGTCCTAAAAATTAAACCTTGTTGCAGTTTCTGTAGAACAATCCACAATGGGTTCTTCTTCATCATAGTGAGTCAAATAATATGTTTCAATGATGATATATCTAGATTTTGAATGTTTGGCTAGCATATTGATGGGTCCTATGAAGTCAACAACCCACTTCTCAAAGGCCTATCCTACTCTAACAAAATGTAATGGTAACTCATCCCTGTGCAATGAATTACCAACTCGCTGACATACATCACATGCTCTGGTGTACTCCCTATCATCTTTGAACACGGTTGGCCACCATAATCATGTCTGAAGTATTTTTGGTGCAGTCGCCTTCCCTCCAACATGTCCTCTCATAACTCCACTATGACACTCCCATAATATTTCAGGTCTTTCATGGTCTAGTACGCACCTTCTAATGATGTTATCCAATCCCAAATTATATATTTGACCTACAATCAATTGATATTCTATTGCATGAACCACCAAGTGTATATTTTGTGTTGTGTAATAATCATCAGGGCAGACACGAGTGCTTAAGAATAAATCAATATCGTATAAATAATTAGGGACAACCTCAATTTTGAATAAGTCCATGTCCGGGAGTTGGTCATATACAACTCCACCTTCTTCTCTTGACTCTAACTGAGATAAGTGGTCAGGCCTAACATTCAACTTTCTAACATTAAAATCAACCTCAAAAGAAAATTCCTAGAATAGTAAGAGCCACCCACGGATCCTTCCTTCTAACACATAATTATTAACAATATATTTCAATGCAGAATGGTTAGTAAAAAATTTAAAATGACCTCCTAAGAAATATTTTCTAAACTTTTTTAGAGCATATATCATTGATAACCCTTCCCTTTTAGTTGTAGTGTAGTTGCGCTCAGCTTGTGACAATTTTCTACTGGAAAAGTAAATTGGATGGCCCATATTTCCTTCCCTAGTTGTGCAAGGATAACACCTAAAGAAATTCTAGAATCATCAATATGTACATGGAATTCATCCTCCCAGTTAGGATACGTCAAAATAGGGGCACTACTTAGCTTTTCCTTTAGAATGTTAAAATATGTACCACACTCAGGTGTCTAGTGGAACACTTCATATTTCTTCAGCAACTTCTCCAGGGGAGTTGTTATACTTTTGTAACTCCTGATAAACTTGCGATAGTACCCATTATGTCCCAAAGTGGAATGCAACAATTTAGTAGTTGTAGGTGGAGGCATATTGATAATAACAACAAATTTTGCAAGATCCACCAGGACTCCTTCCATGCACACAATATGTCCCAACATGCTCTTGAAAGGTGCAAAAAAAATGTGTTTCTTTAGGTTTAATGAGATTTCTAACTGTTGACAATGGTTAAACATAGACCAAAGAATACCTATGTGTTCCTTTAGAAATCTTTACACAGTCTATTCATCCATATAAACATAAATAAACTTTTGAATAAAGTCGTGGAAAGAAGCAATAACAATCCTGGAAAATACAATTGGGGAATTATTCAGTCCAAAGGGAATAATGTTATAATCAAACAAACCGCACTCGATAGTAAAATTAGTCTTTATCTTTTCTTCTTCCATGACTCTGACTTGATGGTATCCTGAAAATCCATCCATGAAAGAATAGGCCTCCTTTCTGGCCACCTAATCAAGTACTTCATCACTAAATGGAGTAGGGAACAGATCGTGCATACAGGATGAATTCAAATTTTTTTGGTCTACACAAACTCTTATGTCATCATTACCCTTTTTTCTCTGGATGACAATAGGACTAATCCATTTGGCCTCATCCATAGGAAAAATTAACCCTGCTAGAAGCATCCTATTAATATCCTTCTTAAATTTTGAATTGACTCGAGGATTTAGGTGGTATGGTATTTGTATGATTGACTTATCATCAAGCTTCAATTTTATATTCATCTCTCCCAAGTCCCATTTATTTCCCTTAAGTTCTAAGAATATATTAGGAATAAATCCTCATACTCCCGCAATGGATCTTGGATCTTTTTCATGGTCTTTTCATCCTAATAATATCCTATAGAAGCCATCTTAGGATGATCCTTACTCCCAATATTCATTTTCCACAACTTCAAAGGCTAATCATATGAGCCAATAGAATCACCTAATAGAGTATCCCTAACTTCTTTTGTTAGTGCAGACTCTTTAAAGGTCAAATGTCTAAGCTCCTCCAAGTCTTCAGGATCTTCAGGATCCTTGTCAACCTTGCTACATGCCATAGATATTCTACAAGGGTATGGATAAAAACTATATTGAAGAAGATATTCATGTTTGAGACATACTATAGGTGAATACTTGGGCTTGAATTCATTAGTAAATAGAATTTTCTTAATTTCTTGCAATACAATTGTGATTTATGAAGACTTGACAAAAAAGGAGAAATCGTGATAGAATTTTTCTTGTAGTACCTTCCAACATGTAGTTTGTCTTTTCGTCTCCTCATGCACATACCAAGATTTTGAAATTGTTGTGAGAGAATGAAAGAATTGGTGTACCCATAACTAAGAAGGAAGTTGTGTAGCTCTCCATACCTTAATACAATACTCAACATGCTTCATGGGATCAGATACCCCATCATATGTCTCCAAAGTTAATATCTGAACCTTCATCTTTAGATCTTTTCTTGACTGCATGACATGCGATAGAGGAAGGAAACAGTTTTGTATGGAAATTCTAACCTCATCCCAGGAAGAAAGAGTTATTTTATGGGTATCCCACCATATGGCTAGGGAAGATTTCAAATCTAGTTAAAGTGCTGAAATTATTTTCTCTATTACAACCTTATCCTCCATGTCAATGAGAAAACTGTGTAAATTGAAGGTGTCATCATATCGTAGCCCAAATCCACCATACTAATAGGATAGTTGCACAACACCTTGAAAATTTCTCATACCTTCCTTGCTACCAATTATTGAATATTGCTTCAAAATCTTCATCTACAGGATAGACACTCCTCCAACTAATTAACCCATCTACGGTGGGGTTAATGTAATAAGTTCATTTCCCTACAGTTATATTATACAACTGATCAATCACATTGAACTCCACATTATCATCTATAGGTTTAGTGTATCATGGGACTTGATATGGATCTAAAGGTTGAGTGACCTTCATGTCATTAGACTCAAAAGTCCTAATTTCATTTTTAAGATCAATGATAGCATAGTTTTCATAAGCCCAATCAACTCCTAATAGAGTTGAATATGGATATTTTCCCCCCATTATTTCAATAACTTTAAAGTCATCTATTTTTTTGACACCATCGATCATCTATGTCGCTCTCTCAGAAGTGTTTAATAAATGATGACAATGGTGGGTGTGTCGAGGTGTTACTTCCAGTAGAGGTCCATAAATATTACAAACTTTGAGACCCCAAGGAGTGACTGAATACATATTTCATCGTGAATTTCTACAAGCGCCACGACACCAACCGGGTTATGGCCTCATGGTGGAGGGAAGAGAATAAATACACCAACTAGAGCACCGATTGGTACTAGAGGGCCAACTTAACGGATCCATACATCTACTTAATGGCTCTCGTCTACCGATTATATGAGGAAAAGGACTACTCCATATTTTTAGAGGCATGGATGCCCTTATCTTACACAGTGGCGATTTCTAGGAGTAGCTTCAACTGGGGAGCGATCATTTCTAATCAATTGAGAATCTACATACAACAGGCTCAGACACCGAAGGAAAGAGAGACATCATCCTTCTACATGGCTTCATATTTGCTTGATGTCATGTGCGCTAGAAAAAATTTCATCGACATGAATCTGAGTTGGCATGTCGAAGAGCTCCCAGTCCATGTATATTTCAGTGTCTTATGGGAAAACATGTACAAAAATTCTTACTCCCTCATCTGTGATGAATTCATTGCATGAATTTATTTCATTCTTTTTAAGAAATAATGTATGAGACTATCGGTTGCAGCCAAGAAGATGATATAAAAGGTAGGCCACTAGTACTTGGATGAGTGTGACACCTACATCAGGGTGTTCGGGGCCACCGGAGCACCACATATCCTACTAGTGAATGTCCCTAACTGTGTTTTAGTGGGAGAGATATGCTACCAGACCATCCTGCAAGGCTACAACACCACCTTGTTCAAGGACAAGAAGCGGGCATTCATACCTTATGGTTTCCATATAGGTTACTACTTGGTGAAGGAAACTACTCAAGCCAAACAAGAAGGGTTGAGCCAACTAGAGTTCATATTCCAGACAAGTCGATTCCGCAAGCATGATCCAAAGGTCTTGGTCTTGAAACATGCTTCGCAAGTGTCATCATGTTGGCTATACGCCCACAAAAAATTTGAAGATGAAGTATTCATAGAAAATGCCCAAGACTGGGACGAGGTGGTGGCAAGGATGGTCAACCCAAAAATGACCAAATTTAGGGCCATGAGCCTAGATGAAGAGGTGACAACCATAGATAAATCGATTCAAGAGGCCCTCAGAGACAGGGAAGAAATGATAGTGGCAAAATCAACAAAGGTTCCCCTGGTAGCTCTAGTGCAAGATAGAGGTTTCCCTATGACACAGGATGCACAGGCAAGGGGATTTCTCATGATAGAACTATCGTAGTGAGTAATTGATCAGCTGCAAGATGACCCAGACCTCATAGGAATGACAAGTTCCCCTGCCGACAACCTAGATGAAATCCAGGTAGGTCCAAGCATCCCTGAGCTAATATAAATTGATGAAATCACAGGGTCATATGACCCTGAAGTTACAACACCATAGGTTGGATTGTCGAGGGACGTTTCAGCTCAGCAGGAGACGGTAAGAACATCAGGGATAGTGAGCGCACCAAACCCCCTCCATAAATTGATAAACATCTATGATGATGAAGAAAGTCTGGAGGTGTCCCTGGTGACTCCTGTACCAATCACGGAGGAAAAGGATCTAGAGAAGGCATCTTTCCCAGCTCCCAACGCTCAAATTTGGGGTCTTCCACAGAATGAACAAGAGGTCAAAATTGTCTTAGACACTAAGTTTCCCGATGCACCAGAGACCCAAGCAGATATTTCGAAGGACGAGCCAGGGTCAGGCGAACAAAATGAAGAAGCTCCATAGTAGGAATTCAGCATCTCAATGGTCGATTATCAAGTAAGTACCGAGCCTACCCCTGATGCTTCAATTTCAACCGGTACTCAATCTCTCGATGAGAAACAAATAGAGGTTGTACCTTTAGAACACATGAAGGAGGTTCAAGAACCCATCCTTGAACAAATATACACTATCAGGAGCCTGGGAACTATGCTCACCTGGGGAGATTAGAAAATCCTCGAACCTGTGGATGAATTCGTTGACATACATGTTATCGCTTATGACAGGAAAAGGAAATTTATTGTGCAGAGAACCACCCAGAAGATGAGGATCACTCTAGACCGCTCCATTCTCATCACCACAGAGGAAAATCTGATCAACACAGAGCATGCCAAGACATCCAAACTTATCAGTGCAGGGATGGAAATAATAGATGCCACCCTGGACAGAGTGAAAAGGGATGAATATGAGTTGGTTGCTGCTCTGAAAGAATTGGAACATTTGCACTACTTGGCGAAATATTACCAGGACACCACAAAGGTCGCGGTGTTCCTAAGGAGTGAATTCAAGGAGGCCTACAACAAATTTACAAATGAATGGCACCTATTCACTGCAAGGATAGCAGAGCTTCAAGAAGACACCCTCATGGCACTGGTAACATGCAAGGATGTGGAGAGGTTGTTACACATGAAAATTGCACACCTAGGTACCTCACCCTAAGTGTCGTAAAGTGTCATATAAATGTCGCATACACCTCGATGCCATGGAATAACCTATGTCACAATCCCTAGTCATGTGGAGGAGGGATATATTACATGAAGGTCAAAATACCAAGTGCACATGAATTATTATTAATATTCATGAAAAAAGAGATTATTTAAGTGTGAGAATCAAGTGCACATGAATTATTATTAATACTCATGAAAAATAAGTAATTAAGTGTGAGAATCCACCTCACATTTGGTTTCCTATTTTTTAGGGAAGGTGGAGGATCTCATGGATGGTTGAAATATCTCCTCCTTAAAATATTTGAGAGATATTTCCTTCCTAAAATTCTTAAGAAATATGTTCTCCCTAAATATCTTAGAGATCCCTTTTTTAGTGGATCTGATGAGAGATCCTCTCCATGGTGGTTAATCCTCCAAATACTATATAATGCAGGATTTCCATGGAGGGAGAAGGCATGAAAGATTTTAGAGATACCAAACTTATGATCTCATGAGAATTGGAGACTTTAGGATATCAAACATATGATTTGGGAGCTTTGTTCAAGGGTTGGATGAGGAGGAATTGGAGAGGCTACTGCGACTTCATCACTGGTTTGTAAGTATCTCTTTTGAGTTATTATTAATACATGTGCTTGGCTTGTTTCCTTCAAGATTGTGTATACCTACATGAACTTGTATTTAATGGATAGATATAGTTTCAAACTAATCATGGTAGAATAGGAAGCATGCTTTGTCTTTGATTGGATTGCAGGACTTGTTGAAGAGCTTGGGGATCAGAGCTCAACTTGGACTGGGTGAGGAAAAACATCGTAAAAAGGTACATCTTCTTCCTCTTCTATATAAATTAGCTTATCTAGGTTTAAAGGGATGTTAGTGAGGAAATTTATCACCTTTATGTATTGATCTTAGAGATTTAGGGTTCAAGAGGAAATCCACTTGTTCGCAGGGGGATTTTCCTGTAACAGAGTTGGTACGAGAAAGCACACCAAGTCATGGAAAGGATCGACTATATCAACGTAGTGAAACAAGGTCAAGACATAGAAGAGAATAATATCTGGGTACTAAATGAAAGAAGCATCGACCGCAAAAGGAAATCGGTCGAATATTGGGTAAAAATGGCTCAGGAACCTCATCAAGGAATCCAAGAAAAATGGGTTGAGTGTGAGAAAAGATAGACCAAGATCAACCAGGAAATGAGAGACATTGGCCTCCCTGAATTTGGCACACCTGATGACTTTGTCGACTTGCGCGACATATTCAAATCACATGTCGAAAAAGACTCATCATGGGCTGCATAAATAGTGAAGGTGGCAGGCATGACACCAGGATAGGTGTGACAGTTCATGGAGCACCCGATCAGAGCTCCAGCCATGTTGCAGTAGTTAAGTGACAAAATAATCAAGTATCAGGCACAGGCAATAGAGATAATGGATATCCTCTCGACCCCATTGTAACAACATAGATTCTTGTATGCTAACACATGCGAGGATCTCTTCATCAAGTGGTCGGAGTACGAGAAGAGTCATCCACTGAAGTGAGATCATTTGATGACTCTTTGAAGACTGATAGAAGAAATCACCATGTGGCAAGTTTTGTTTTACTTAGATACACTTTAATAGTTATTTTTAGTTAATATAATGTTATAAATAATAATATCGACCTATTAGCAAGAGGTCGATGGTTGTTGCAAAGACCCTCATTTTTGGATTTTGTAAAGAACTATTTCTAAGTTTCCTTAATTGAGAAGTCATGTTTAGGACCAGAGACAAGTTTGTGTTTTTCATCAAAAGCATGTATGAATGGATCTGAAGAGGAATTATTTAAAATTGTATCTAATGAATGGATGTTGTAACGAGTAAGAGCTTCTGAATCTGTTGATAAGATACTTAATTCAATGTTTTACAGTTCTTTCTTTAATGATGAAAATTAAATCATTGTGTTATTATGTGATTTATGATTAGAGTTAAGAGAATTATTTTTCTTTCCATTGTTTATTGCATATATGTTTTCTTCTAACAATCGCACCTCAGTCAATAATTGGAACACCAACTAGTTAATGTATTATTACTAGGCTTGTGGTAGATAATTGTTGTATGCATGCTAGAGTGAAAGGGTTATCCCAAGCTCAACATTCTCCTGTAGTTAATATTTTTCCCACTTTGTTACCTAGTTGGTTTATACCGACTTTTATATTGTATCGGTTCCACTTATAAAAGAAAATACAAACAGAGAATGTTTGAACTGAAGGAGAAGCCTTCACAAGAAAAACGTAAAGTCCATCGATTAATTGGCTCAATTGCAATATTTGGATAAACATTCCACCATTAAATGCTACAGAGTATAATTGGGCCTCGATGGTGGGTTTGGTTCCTGTTGTTGAGTTAAATGGATTTAGGACCTCTCAACAGAATTGGAGCTAGAAGGAGGTTCTGAAGAATGAATGTCTGACACTATATTTGACATAATATTTCAAACAACCTGTAGATTCAAAACAACCCACATGGATGGCTATTCATTCCCAAGACATCCCACACACACTAAGTACTCTTGAAACGAGTAAATCCCCCCGGCACAAGGAATAACATCTGTTCCCTGATATACCTTATGCTCTTCCTCCCAAATAATTAAACCAATTTAGAATAATCACAAGAGCTTATGCTCCACAGATCGGTGCACTTCCCTTAGCTTCATTACTTCATCGTAGAAAACAAGTAAGCAGATCGGTGGTCGACACCCCCGACCAGGTTTTTGTGCACACGGTAGAAGACTTGATAGATTTTTCCCTCTCCTAAATTGAACATCCTCTTAATATAATTCATGAAACACCAGTCGGTAACTTCTCCAAGTACGACAATTTTTCAGAAGAAGAAGGGTTTAACTCAGAACGCTCAGTTTCGGGATCTAAAGACATGGAAGATAATAATGACCATGATGAAGAAAGGGGAAACCCACCTCAGAATAATCAACCTTGGTTGGCCAGAGATGCTTTGGCCATCCCTGGACAAGTACATAACCTTCCCCGACATCCAGAGAATTTACTCCCTAAATTTGACACTGAAACCTCAGGATTGCTTGAAGACCATATCAAAAAATTCATACTAGTTATCAAACTGATGAATGTACAACATGAAGACATAGTATGCAGGATTTTCCCCTATACTTTTGAGAAATCAGCCTCTATGTGGTATTTTAACTTATCTGTAGGATCCATAACTAGTTGGACGAAGTTTCAAAAGGATTTTCCAGACAAATTTGCAGAAGAAACCACTAAAGGAGATTTGATGGCTGATTTTTCCTCCGCCACCATGAATTCAAAGGAGAAGGTTAAATACTTAAACCAAAGATTCAACACTATCTTTAAAAAAATCCAAACCGAAGCTAACCCCACTCAGGAGCTACAAATCGAAGTATATGCTAATGCTCTCCCAGCTTCCATTTCCATGTTTGTAAAGAGGGTTTCCAAACCAACCTTAGCTGATAATTTTGAAGAAGCCAAAGTGGTAGAGTTCCATATGAAAGTATGCAAAGAAGGCCAGGTCTCACTAGTTAAAAAAAATGTTCAACCTCCTCCCAGGAGAGGACTACTATTGACTAGACCCCCAGGGAAACAAACAGAACAAGGTCCCAAAAAAAGAATTAGGGACATAGAAGACCTACAACGCATGGTAAATAAGTTGTCAAATGAAATCATAGACATGAATATAAGTGTAGGGGATGGAAACCAAGGCCATAGGCCCTATAAACCCTTTTTTTAAATAAATATGTCTTTCAAATAAATTGAACCTCCCCCAGCCAACTTAAACATCAATCTAGGAAATGTAGCATCCAATGCTTTATGTACTTATCATCAAGAGAATCACTCTGAAAGAGATCGCCCTCCATGGGTGCATGCCATGAATTTGATGTCCAATCGGTTTCTAGATGAAGTCTCCCTAACCGAACAATCAAGTGGCTCAGCTATGAATATTGTCGATCAGGGAGAAGTTGATCCACTAGAAGAATTAGCCATGTTGATATGGGACCCTAATCTACCTATTCCTTCTGATGACCTTTTTGAAGTTCAAGAACCACCCGCAGAAGTCTTGTATGTGCAAACACGAAGCAGGGGTCAACCTGTCTCAAACAACCTTACTATGACCCAAACTTCAGGAGGAAAACCAACTCACGATCACCCGAAAACACCTTTTTCTCCCCAAAGAAACCCTATAAACATCCATACATGAGAATCTCCCAACCTAGACTACAACATAGTAGAATATTTGAAGAAGTTGAAGGCAAATATATCGGTCATGGACATGTGTAGAATCCCTCAGCAAAACAACTTTCTGTTACAAGCCTTGAAATCAGTAGAAAGTCCTACGAAAAGAACCCACCAAGGAGAAAATCTAACTCCCACATATTCAAGGAATAAACCAACTGTGAATTCATGCTTTGAAGATAATAAGGGAAAACCTTTTGTCCCACCATTCCTCTTGACATTTGAAGTCTTCAACATAAATATCCATATTTGTTTGGTTGACTCAGGAGCATCCTCCAATGTTATTCCATTGTCCATTTGAAAAACATTAAATGTAGTCCCTCTCAAAAGAGATAAGCATGTTATACAACTAGATAGAACCCGGGTGAAGGTTATGGGAGAGCTTAAATATGTGATGATCAGAATAGCGACACACCCTAAATTTTAGCAAGTAATTGGCATCATTGTAGTAGATATCCCAGAAGATTATGGATTGTTGTTGAGTCGAGATTGGTCTGAGAAGCTAAAAAGATACTTTAGTACAGACTAGGATCACATGTGGCTTCCATTAAAGGGACACATAAATATGATTAGGATCGATAGGGAAAGATATCTAAAACATACTGTCACTGACTTAGAAACGCTCAATGAACCCTCATCGGCAGATTTCCTCATGCTAGGAAATTATTCCTGTGACTCCGATTTTTGGAATTTCTCCCCCCCCTCTCATCTGATGTCCCTCTTACTCAAAACTCCAAAATGATTTTTCAAGAGGAATTGTCAATGGCGGCAGAGGAAATCCTCTTATGTCAAGAACTTGCGTTAGAAATAATAGAACAAATGGGAGGAAAAGAGGAAAGTGAAAAGAAAGAGGAAGCTGGTAGGTTTTGCCCACAAGTTTGGACCTTATACTTTGATGGATCTAAATCACAAGAAGGGCCAGGTTCAGGGTGCATCCTCATCGATCCAAAGGGTAAATGACATTTTCTGTCATGTAGACTAGAGTTCGAATGCACATATTATATCGTTGAGTTTGAAGCTCTAGTACAAGGGATAAAGAAATCCATAGACTTAAATGTTAAAGAACTGAAGGTTTTCGGAGATTCTTAAATCATCGTTAGACAAGTGATGAACACTATACATTGCAACTCTCCTCACCTGAGGAATTATCAACAGGAAGTGCACAGGCTAATAGAGCATTTTAAGCCTTCAACATTACAACAATCCCCAACAAAGAACATTCTTGTTTATTCTCTGGCCACCGTTACCTCAAGACTATCACCTTGAGAAGATTATGAAGCCTCTCGGTTCACTATGGAGATACTTTACAAATCCTCGGTGCCCAACAATATTGCTAATTGGAAGGTCTTTGAAGGAGATGAACGGACCATAAACTTCTTAACCAATTAGGATAATTTTAAAGACTTGGCTATTGACAATGAAGTATTCCAGGAATAATTAGCAGAAACCGATCCTTAGACAAATCAACCGACTAACAAATTAAGGTCTCACATGATACCAAAGGGAATAGCCAATTTAGAAAACCTTTTTTACCTAAGGGAAAGATTTAAAGGATCAAAGAACACTAAGATGAGGAGTTCGTGTCCCATGCACGAAACTATAAATTTGGGAACCCCAAAAACATAAATCTCGGGAAGACAATATCTAAAGAGGAAAGGAAGGCTTATCTCAAACTTTTTAGACAGTATCAAGATTTTTTTGCATGGTCCTACTGAGATCTGAAAACTTATGATACTCGTATCATTCAACACACTATCCCATCAAAACCTGAAGTAAAACCCTTCCAACAGAAGCTCTATAAATACCACCCATCCCTAGAGCCTCTCATGTGTCAGGAGTTAAAGAAACTACTAGATGCCAAAATTATCTTCCAGGTTAGACACTCTGCATCGGTAGCAAATTTGGTTACTGTGAGGAAAAAGTCTGGGGAAATCGGCCTATGCATATATTTTAGAAACCTCAACAGAGCTTCAGAAAAGGACAACTACCTAGTCCCACCAATGGAGAAACTCTTATAAACCATGTATGGCTCTGAGATTTTTTCCCTGCTAGATGGTTTCTCAAGTGTTGGCCCTTGACCAAGTTTTGAAGAATACTTGGTCATATTTGACTATTTTTGGGACTGCGATAGCTTGCCAAAGATGGAGCGCAACGCGAAGAGGAAATTAGGGAAGCAAGACCTATTTTTGGGTCCCTTTTAGGTTTTTGGGTTGATGTAAAGGGAAAGGGATGTTGGCCTAGGGGTTTACCCACTCTTAGGCCCATTTTGTAATCTATAAATAGATACTTAGGCAATGTAAGTAAAAGAAAGTAGTAGGAGTAGTAGTACATCTATGTGATGTATAGCTAAAGGCTTAGTGCTAGTAGCTAGAACTGTGTGATTGGATGTATATTGCAAGTTCGTTGTGCATGATTGTAAGGAGATTGAAAAGCTAAGTGCAAGTGTTGTAGTTTTCTGTTGAAGTGCAAGGAAGAAGGATCTAGCGAGCTATGTAGATCTTATGTCATGTGCGAAGTAAGGGTCACTGAAGCTTTGTGTTGTAACTGCTTGACCGAGACAATATAAAGAAGAAGACTTTGTGGACATAGCCCCAGGGTGGGGGTGAACCACGGTAACGGTGTGTATTGTGCTATGTGCTTCGACCTAATGTGTTTATCTCCTTCTTGGTTAAGTGCTTGTTGTGATTAAATAGATCTAGTTATGCTCTGTGCTTATGATATATAAATGAATGTTAGATCTGATATATAAGATGTTTAGTTCTTGATCTGTTGAATCTAATCTATATTTCTATGGCTAAGTATTGAATCATATTTAGTCTAATTATTCACTATGATGCTCTGTGCTATCTACGAAGTACCATAAAGTTTGAATATTGATGAATGATCTATGCTAAGTGCCTTGTAAAATATATAATCATAGATCGGTGTCCCAGCTAAGGTTGCAGACATCTGAGTCCTGCAACCACCCCTGCCTCTACCTCGGGTGAGACTTCATCTGCTTCATACGTGTTGCCAAAAGGGTTGGTAGTTAGGGTTTTTTTGGTGCACTCTTGAGCGTTGAACCCTGGGTCTGCCCCTGTGACAACAAATGGTATTGTTTTTGGGACCTAGAACTGTGATTGCTGGGAACTAAAGAAGAAAAATCTTTGTGCGACATAAGATATGTGCATAGATATGTTTCCCTAGTGCGCAGTATTCTACTTGACCTACAAAGCTAGGTCAGATCTGAAGGAAAGAGGTCAAATCTGCAAGAAAGGGGTTGATACTGAAGAAAAGAAGCAAGATCTGAACACTTGACCTACTTTATTCTCTAAGAAAGGTAAAAGTAGAAATTTCCGCAGAAAAGAGGTAATATCTATAATCTCTAGCCTCTAGTAAAGGTAAGAATAGTTCAAGTTTTAGATCTGAAAGATTTGTGCTCTATATAGGTAACTTAAGTGGAATTTTTTTGTTTCTGAAGCATGAATTTAGGTACGCTTGATAGATGTCTCTAGCTTGAAAACTAGAGAATTGTTAGATAAAAGAAATTTTGATATGAATAGGTTTGAAGGAATAGTTAAAGATATGTTATACCTATGCATAGAAAGAATTTTTGGACTAACCAATGGATGCAGGATCCTAGAAAGATATTTTTGCAGGATAGCCATAATGATCCTAGCAAACAGTACAAGAAGAGTTGGGGATCATGGATGAGAAAGAGAGGATTAACTCTTTGTTACAATTGCAGAAGACCAGGACATCTTGCTAAGGAATTCCCTCGGAGAAACCCTAGCTGCCTCTATTGTAAAGATATGGACCATGAAGTATTAGATTGCCCTAGAATGATTTCTAGACTTGAAAAACTGAATATGGAACAAGCAAACTCTGAAGGAGATCAAGAGAATAAAATTATGAAATAACCCCAGAAAGAATCAGAGATCATGTTACTGAAAATAAAAGAAACCCTAGATGATCATAAGGATGTCAGTTTGTCAGAGATCTTCAAAGAAAAGGAGAAAATTGAAGTAAGAATAGGAGACTTCGACATTGACTGTTCTCTGGATGACGGAACACCGATGAACATTATGACAGAAAGCACTTGGGAAACCCTAGGAAGGCCTACTTTGTTCCCTTCACTAGGAACCATCGGATTATTTAAAGGCAAAATGGTAACCCTATGTGGCAGAATTACCCAGATAGATATGAGTACCCATGGAACTTCGACAGAGGAAGAGTTCGAAGTCATTAGATTTATTGAGGACCATGCCCCATTTCCAACTTTGTTAGGAAAGATCTGGATTGAAAAATACTAGATCCAGAGGAAAGAAGAAAAGGAAGCCCTAGAACAAAAGAAGCAAGAACTCGTGGAATTTATGACTAGAAGGATCACCTACTTGATGGAAGAACAAGAGAACAGATCTCAGTTGTTAAACACCAGGGACCTGGATGTCAAAGCTATAAGAGCGTTAGAGGAACCAAAGAAGATCGAAATACCTAATCCATATGATGAAGGAGTATTACCCTTGGATCTGAAGAAAGAACCTAAGCATCACGAAGTGACTATGTCGAGAGAAGATAAGACTCGGAATGGACAAGGGATGACTGAGACTAAGCTCACTGAGAAAAAGGCTAGGAAGCTAAGTAAGAAGAGGGCCAAAATCGGAAAGTTACAGAAGACTCCAGAGGAAACTTCGCAGAAGGAAGAATCACAAGAATTGAGCTTCGCCGAGATATCAGAACAACAACATCTGGCACTTCGCCATGGTGAGGCAATATAGTCGTTGGATTGATATACCCGTTCGAATTCCACCCCGAATGAGTCGAAAATAAATTATGGGTCCCCACTAGACCATTGGACAACACTAGAATGGATAGAATGGATTTAATGAAGGCCCCATATCCATTTCAAGTAGATTGTTGCTAAGTTTCCCTACTTATTCTGTCGCGCCACACACCGAGAATACTTTTTTCTAAGTGATAATTTGACCCCGAAACTTGAGATTACTTCACACTGTCATCATTTCCTTATTCCCGTATTGTTCATCGTAGTCTCTGAACTCATTTTCACACCTAAGCTAGTGGACCCAAGCTTGTATGTCAGACGATCTCAGCATTGTTAAGAAAGCAGTCAAAGAATTTTTGATTGACCTAATGGCTGAGAGAGTCATGTCAGAGAGAATGATGTCTGCAGGTGTGCAAGAATCATCGATAGGAGGAGTCCAAGATTCTCCCTCCATTGCTCGTGGATTAGGACCTTCCAGAACCATGACCAAGACAAGAACAAAGCACAAAGACGATATTGCAAATGCCAAGATGATCTCGTGCATTATACCGGTTTACATACCACTTTTGAGAGGAAAGATTAACCATGACAGTGTACCCAGAGACTTTGAGTACACCTTGATCACTGCGTATCTTTTGAAAGGGGTGCACACAATATTTTCTAACCAGGATAAGCTCGCAACACTGAAATTTAATGATTTTAACTTTGGAGATCGCAAAACCTACAACATGTTAGCTCCGCATAAATACTTAACCAAGACTAAAGGAAAAATTCCTAAGATTGTCCTACATTCCTGGACCCAAAACCTCGTGCAATCCACATTGCTCAATGTAATAAAGATCCCTCACTTCGATAGACACCAGGAAGTTAACGCATGCGTCAAGTTGTTGTTGTCTTACTACCACGGTAGATACTTATGGTTGGACCACCAAATCACTATGGATCCGAAAATGATCAATCAGATCACAGGACTTAGCATGCAAGACCTCAGACTGAGCACTAGCATAGCGGATAAAGGAAACTTATGGAGATTTAGAGAAGGATACGCGAGGCTACAAGGTAGCCTCTATCTAGAGTGGCGCAATGTGTCTTTCCTGTCAGCTGATCGCGGGAAAGTTAGTTCGTAAGAACAAACCAACACAGGTGACTGGCTTCATAGTTGACCTCGTAGGGAAGTGCGCCAAGGGACTAGAGATGAATTGGGCACAGTATCTTGTAAACAAGTTAGAGTTGGATTGCAGAGGAGCGCAAGACCAAGGGTATGAGTTCCACTTTAGTTGGTTGCTCATATTCATCACTTTCATCACTTGGGAACTGCCAGAGGGAGCCACTTTTCCGAAGATCAAACCTTTCGAACCACTAGTCGTGAAGTTTTGTACGTTGTGGTACTCCAGCGACATGAACAAGCAGTGGCAGTCCAATGATGTATTCCACACCTACTTCAACCAACTGAAGAATGAAATTTAGTCTACACCGCGAATCACCCCAAACGTACTTCATAGGTTTAGACCTTTGATGAAATTTAGCGTGGACCACCACTTCACATATATTACAGTGCACGGTGATGAGCATAAATAGCAGCTCCAATCCTACTACAAGATGACAGAAGATGACTTGGAGGAGATTACCAAGGAATGGTCGGTGGACCTCCTTGTTGTAGCAGACCCCGCAGACATGTCTGACGAGGAAAGCCCTGAAACTATGTTGGATACACCTAGCCCAAGAAGGACTAAGAAAGATGATGAAGTTGAAGATGTCCCTAGCACATCCACGAAGACTACATCGATCTCACCTGCGCAGGGAGGTGATGGTGACGAGCTATGCAGTACAGAAGTTGAGAAAAACAAAGGCGAGGTTACTCCACCTAGAGAGGAGGAGGATACCTCCATGAAAAGAAACATGACACCACCAAAACCCTCCTCCAAAAATAAATCTAAGGCCACTTGAACAACCCTTAAAACTACCCTTACCCCGGATGACTTCAGATTCTTAATTGCCACGTTGAATGATGTTTCACTAGAGCTCGCAAAAAATAAAGAAGAAAAGCAGGAGGATCTATTCAACTGAATCAAGGGCAAACTAAAATAAGTGCAACATGCACTCCAGTCCAGCCAAGCAATTTCCATAGAGGCCTTGATAAGAAGAACATCAAGAATAGGCGATGAGCCCACTCAATTATACCAGATCATTGATCAAGTCGAAGCTCGGCTTCGACGAGATCAAGAAGACACAGCACAAGCCACCCAGCTTTTGATGAAAGCCCAGGGAGAACTTCTAGAACAACAAAATGAGGCAAAATGGGAAAATATTTCCCTGAAAGCAAAGTGGGATGAGGAAAAGGCACAGTTTCTAGCAGAGCAACTTGAAGTACAGGAAAGGGTTCACAAGGCACTGCACTCTGTGAAGGTCATATAAGTGAAGATGGAAGACCGTCTCCCACAACAAGTGACCCAACTAGAAGAAGTAATCAAGCAACTCCAACAACGTATCACGGATATGGAGCTTTGCACCATTCCTAATACCCCCCAATAAATAAGAGATCTAAGAGAGGCCACTGCTCGAAGCACAATTGGCCGATTAAAAACCTTTGCCTTGGAATGCAAGCAGCTAAGTGCTAGAAGCGCCCAGAATTATTAAACCCTCATAGAGAATCCATAATTGTAGACATTGGAGGCACAACTCAAAGAAGCAAAGCAACATGCAGACACGCTATAGGCACAGATAAAGACTTTGACCCCAGTCGAAAGAATGAATAGGTTCGCAGAACAATACACAGCCCAACAATAGGTACATACGCTGCAAAGTAAAGTGATGGAAGTCTCCCAACGACTTCAGCCAATCCAAGAAAAGGCATGCCAACTGTTCGTTGAACTTGAAAACCAGGGAGTCGAACTTGAATAGGTTGTCATCACTGCAGAACAGTGCCTGGAAGGACCGCTCAATGACACAGTGATCCAGGAATCTACTGAGCAACAGGTTGTCGCACTACAGCAGGTCAAAGCAGCTCAAGCCAAGCTCGAGGCATGCGAGGCAGAATTGATCAGACCTGAGTGACTTGAGATGAGTCACAAATGAGTGTTGGGGGCATGTTGGACCTTGACCAAGTTTTGAATAATACTTGGTCATATTTGACTATTTTTGTGACTACAACAGCTTGCCAAAGATGGAGTGCAACGCAAAGCGGAAATTAGGGAAGCAAGACCTATTTGTGGGTCCCTTTTAGGGTTTTGGGTTGATGTAAAGGGAAAGGGATGTCGTCCTGTGGGTTTACCCACGCTTAGGCCCATTTTGTAATCTATATATAGATACTTATGCAATGTAAGTAAAAGAGAGTAGTAGGAGTAGTAGTACATCTATGTGATGTATGTTGGACACACCTACCACACTTAGAGGGGGGGGGTGAATGAGTGTGGGGCTCTTTTTCCCAAAACTTCCCTCTTGCACAAAAACTCATCAATTAGCATTCAACATTTAT
>JZKD02S0439651.1:0-17673 GCA_000966675.3 Picea glauca | reverse complement strand
TTACAAATGTTGCTTGGGTTGTGTGAAAGATCCTTTCTCTAACATCCCTTTTCTTTGTTATATTTTTGAAGAGCATAAGTGGAAATTTCCCTTTATGCAATTGTTGTTCCATTGATGAAAACAAATTTGAATAGGTATTGAACAATTGTGGCTGCAACATGGAATAGTGCAACATTTGCGTAACCTAGCTGAGATACATGCACATGCAAAAGTAAAGGAAAAAATTAGATATGGAGAATGGTACCATTGCCTTGTCACTATTTGAATCTCCATATTTTATATGGATAATGTGTTGCGAGCCAAGTTTTCTTGCCAGTGTGACAGCTGTGCCAATGGTTCCGATTGGGTAAATATCATTTCTCTGTGCAAGCTGGCTGATAGTTGCATCTAGAGCGAAACAATATTCTGAAAAAACAATGAGAATTTTTTCCACAATACTTTTTTCGTTGAGAGAAATAATTTGATCACAATCACAACGATCATATACTGTTTTGGGAAATACATTAAAATTTGTAATGGATATCCCATTACCCGGCAATATCTTTTCTGCATGTTTCTGGACAAGTTATGTAGGAATAGTCAGTGTGACTGTCATCATGGCCTCCTTGTCTATCATGTAAACACGCATAATGGATCTAGTTTTGTTTTCCTTGTCCAAGTGGGTGCTATAGACGACCATTATGTCCCCGATGAACACTTGTCCAGTTCGATGGTTGTTTAAGCCCTCTATTGATAGTACTTTGGGTGTTACAAGTCTAGACCCGGCGACAATTTTTGAACATGAAAAATAAAGTGAATGGTAGTGTGAATTATTTTTTTGTATTCTTTTTTTCCTGGCATAAATCTACAAGTAGATGCATAGCTTCGATGAACTATGTGTTGAGCACTCAACACACACCCTAAAAAGGTCTATGTAAAATTTTCACTTTTTTGGGTACAACTTGATCTTTTGCAGTAGATGATTGCGCATCAGTATGAAATGATTGCCTGTGTTTATCATTATGTTTTCATGTTGAGTCATTTAAAGTCTGCTTGAGCATGTGAAAATCACCTTAACTTTAAAAATGAACTAACATTTACTTCAGGAATCGATAGTCTAAATTTTTCCCCAACACGCTTAGGAAACTCGACATCGGAAAATATTTAAGGATGAAAAAAATAGCTTGAGAAGACCAAAATAGTCAAGTGCCAAATTTCACCGGCATTGACAAAAAGAGGTTCTTCATCCCCGCAAATAAGCTTCACTAAAGATATCGCCAAAGTCTGACCAGTTTGACATCGACAGAAAAATGAGAAGAGTAGGCGTCGTGCAAGTAAAAGAGTGGTATCACCGATCCCCAAATCCCAAAATGTTTTTGGCGTCGGAGGTTTATGAAGACGATAACCCACAATGAAATTGCATGCTCTAACTATGCTGGATCATTGATCCCCCATACCTATCCACCGGAGAGACAGGATGTGATGAGACATTTTATCCCTAATATATGTTAGGTAAGACGCATTTAAAATAATAGTGAATTCACAGATCGTGCATTAGTTGTCAATTCGTGCACAAATTAAAAGGGACCGTTTAATTCTACCAATACAATGCATCTCCCTTCGTGCCTTCTCCATCAACCAAGTTAGAATTTATTTGTGGAGATCCGATGGTAGTTTGTTTTGAATTGCATTCATTACTCGTATTAACTGATTGATATGATGGATAAGATCTCTCCTGTTATAATCTTTTTAGTCTTTGTGTATGAACCTATTCTACATAACAAGGAATTTAGAGCACACAGAGGAGAAATACTAGCAATTCGGAGAAGGATTCCAAGGTTGAGTGAGTATTAAACAACAATTTTAGCAAGAATTACAAGTATGTATCGGTTCATGGTGTTTTACGCTTCATTTCATATGTTTCTACGCAACACTACTCTATACGCTTGTTTAAAGGAATGCTTTTTCAGTTGCAGGAATGATGCCTACAAAGAAACCCACCACCACGAAATCCCCAAGAGCGCCAAAGCTGCAAGAACTAGAGGCGGGAGAAGGGTCCTCCCCAACAGTTGTGAGGAAATTGGAATTTTCTGCAAAACCAGTGCCCTTCATTAAGACAACCACCAAGAAGGCCTTCATCTAGCCCATGACCTTTGGAGACACAGAGGTGAGCATCTGGACTAAAAAACTATTCCCTCACTGGGAAGAATTGTTTATGAAAATCAAGAAGGAGGAAATCGTCAAGTATGCCCCACACAACGATCCTGACACGAGAAAACTTGACGAGGAAGTTCTCCCGAATGTATGCAAGGCTTATTTGCACATGGTGGTGAGCAGGACTCTGGTATTTCCTTGCATTGAACTCTTGAAATGAATTATTGATCACAATGATACACATAGGTGTTTAATTAACGACGATAATGGTAGATGCATTGGGGTTTTCCTCCTAGTAGAAGTTCATAGTTACTACAAGCTCAGGGATCCAAAAGAACGTTTAAGCATTGATTTTGTTTTGAGTTTCTATCAGAAGCACGACACCAAAAAAATTATGGTGTCCTGGTGGAGAGAGGATAAGAATTTCACCAATCAAACCTCTTGTTGGTACCCAATGACCAACCTGAGAGAGCATTACATCTATCTAATGGCCCTTCTCTACCGATTACATGGGGAGAAAGACTGTGCCAGATTTTTGAAGGCGTGGATGCCTCTGGCTTATACCGTGGCCATTTCTGGAATAGGTTTTAACTAGGGTGAAATCATCTCCAAACAACTGAGAACTTGCATACGACAATCTCAGACACCAAAAGAGGGAGAAACCCCATCCTTCTACATGGACTCATATCTGTTGGACGTCGTTTGCACCAAAAATGTCTTTGCTGGAATGAACTTAAGATGACATTCCTCTGAGCTCCCGGTCCATGTATACTTCAACATCCTTTGGGAAAACAGAACATTTTTCGGGGCTACAATGCTACTTTGGTAAAATATAAGAAGTGGGTCTTCATACCTTATGGGTTTCATATTGGCTTCTACATGGTCAAGGACACCGAAAGATATAAACAAGAAGGGCTAAGTCAATTGGAATTCTGATTCCAAACTGGCCATTTTTTCAAGCATGACCCCAAGGGTCTGGTCCTAAAACATGGATTGCAGGTATCATCCCATTGGCCTTATGCCCATGACTGGTTTGAAGATGAGATTTTCACCAAAAATGCCCAATACTGGAATGAGGTGGAGCCAAGGAGGGTTGATCCTAAAACAACCAGATTCAAGGCCATGAGTTGGGAGGAGAAAGAGACATCTTTAGAGAAAGTGGATCAAGAAATCCTCAGGATCCAAGAAGCAAGGGAAACATATGAACCAGGTGAAGCGGTGGGCGATCTCCAAGAAGCCATCGAAGTGATAAAAGTTTATCAAGAATCCCTAGTACAAATCAGGGATTCCCCTGAAGTTCAAGTTGTATAGGGGATGGGGGGACTTATGTTGCAGCAAGCCCAGCTGCTAATGAAGCATATGCAAGCTAATCTGAAACTCATCATAACACCTAGGATTCCAACCAATAGCCCAGAAGGAAGCCTAAAGGAGCTAGGTGGCCCTGATTTCACAAATCTTGGTAACACCAATGGGTTAGATGACCTTGAATCTACAACATCACCACTCAATTCATTGGTAGGCAGGACAACTCAACTAGAGACAGGTCAGGTGTCAATAGAAACACACGTGCCTAATCCTTTGAGAAATCTCATAACTATATATAGTGACAATGAGAGCCTAGAGTCATCTCACGACATCCTTGTGTGTGTCCAAGAAGAAAAGGGACCTGAGAAGATTTCTTCCCCTGAGACTGAAGTGAAAACAAAGGAGGTCCCGCAAAGGGAAACAGAAGATGAAAGTGGCCTTGAAACAAAGGAACTCGACGCATCGAAAACTGGAGAAGATCTGAAGGACAAGCCCAAATTGGATGAACCAAAGAAAGACTCCCTGCGAAAGGAGATCAACAGTTGTATGGCCAACAAGAAAGTAAGTTACAAGTCTGTGCCCAATGTCACTACTCCACTCAACACTTAGACCCCCGGCGAACAACAGGTAGAAGCCGAGTCTTCAAGGCACAACAAGGAAGTTTAGGAGCCCGATCTTGAACAAGTATTCACCATCGGTAGCCTGGGAAACATACTCACATGGGGCGATCAAGAGATACCCTAGCCAGTGGACGAGGTAGCAGATATCTATGCGATCTCATATGATCAAAAGAGAAAGGCCATTGTTCATAGGACTGTAAAGAAAAGAAATATCATGTTGGATCACTCTGTCTTTGTTACTACAGAGGAGAACTTGATAAATACAACAGATGCCCGGATGACTGAACTTATTGGCGTAGGGAAGGCACTCTTAGAAGCCACTCTAGACAGGGCCAAAAGGGATGAAAATGAGTTATCCGTTGCCCTAAAAGAGTTAGAACACTTGCGTCATCTAGCTGAATACTATAAAGGCACCACGTAGACCGTTGTGTACCTTAAAGGTGAGTTCGAAGAAGTTTACAACGAGTTTAAGAAAGAAAGACACCTTTTAACTACGAAAATAGTTGATTTCCAGGAATATACTCTCTTGGCACTCGCAACATGCAAGGATATGGAGCATTGGTACAAAAGGGCACAACAAGTGGTAGAAAGACTCGAGTATATTGGTGTAGTCAAGCAAGGCCAAGACAAAGAAGAACATGGCATTCAGATGGAAGGAAAAAGTAGTCTTAATCGCATGAAGCGATCAATCGAATACTGGGCTAAGATGTCTCGGGACCCACACCTAGAAATCCAAGAGTAGTGGATCAAATGCAACAAGAATTGTGATAAAATTAATAAAATAATGAAATATATCAGACTCCCCGAGTTCGACACCCCCGACAACTTCGTCGACCTAGGCGACGTAGTTGAGTCGCATGCCAAACAAGATTTTCTATGGACTGAAGAGCTCACAAAGATGATCGATGCAAGGCCAAGGCAAGTGAGATGATTCATAGAGAATCCAATTAGAACTTGAACAATGCTACAACATTTGAACTCTAGTCTAGTGAAGTACCAGATGCATGCTATGGACATCGGAGGAATATATGTGGCTCCGATGGAATAACACAAATTTCCATGGGCCCAAACTTGTGAAGATTTGTTTGTTAGTTGGTCTGAGTAGGAGAGAAATCATCCTTTTCAAGAGATATCTCGAGCTGATTGTTAAAGAAAATATTAGTATAGGACGCCACGTGGAAAATTTTTGTTTTTCTTAAACTACACTTAGTTGCTAATTTCAATTAAACTTTATATTATAAATAAAGACATTGACCAATTAGCAAGGGTCTTTGGTTGTTTCAAGAACTCTTTTTTTCTAGTTATTAAGAATTATTTTGAAGATGATATGAATTGAGAAGTCCTTATGGACCAAAGAAAAATTTATTTTCATCAAATGCATGTGTGAATGGATGTAGAGAAGAACTATTTCCTATCTCTTTTTGTGAATAGATGTAACAAGTAAGACCTGTCCAATTTATTGTCAAGTTATCTGGTGCAATGCTTTGTTGTTCTTTTCTTTAATGATGAAGATGATGAATTGTTGTGTGATTGTGTGATAAATGATTATGGTAGATGAATTAATTTGCTTACCATTATCTTATCACATATGTGTTTTCTTTCTGGTAATTAGTAATCTCAGATAGTAATTGGATGCTCACATGGTTAACATATTAGTACTAGGCCTATGGTATAGAATTGTTGTCTGCATGTTTGAGTAGCAGGTTATCCCAAGCTCATCCTCTTCCCCAATAGTTAGAATTGAATTATGTTTTGTTTCCAAGTTGGTTTATATCGGCTTACACCTCACATCGGTCCCATCCAAGAGAAAAATAGAAAAGAGATAGTCTAAACAGAAGGAAGATCCTCTAGAAGGAAACATTAAAGCTCATCAATTAATTGGCTGGATCGTAAGATCTGGAGAAACATTCCATCCCAAACGTTGCAAATTCTAATTGGGCCTCAGTGGCGGGTTTGGTTCCTACTGTTGAACTAGGTATTTGAGACCCATCAACAAAATTGGTGCTAGAAGGAGGGCCTGAGAATGAATGGTTTAATATGTATTTTATATAGCATTTCAAACAACCTATTGATTCATAATGACCCACATGCATGGATAGTCATTCCCAAGACAACCCACACACACTGAGTACTCCCAGAACGAGTAACTCACCCCAGCCCAAGGAAGAATCTTTTCACCCTAAAATACCTTACACTCTTCCTCACGAGGAAGTAAATCAATTCAAAAGGATTACAAGAGGCTACGCTTGGTAGATTAGTGCATTGTCCTTAGCTCCCATAATCCATCGAAAAAAAAACAAAGTAGACCAGTGGTCAACACTCCCGACAAGTTTTTCATGCACTCAGTAGAAGACTTAATATATTTCACGATTACCAAAATCCAAGAACCTCTTGATTTGATACCCGAAATGCAAGCCGACAATGTCTCTGAACAAGATGATTTCTCAAAAGAAGAGGAATTTAACTCAGATTTTGAAGATATGGAAGGAAACAACAACCATAATGATGAAAGGTTGAACCCACCTCTGGTCAATCAAATATGGTTAGCCAGAGACGCTTTGGACCTCCTGGGACTAGTCGATAACCTTCCTTGACACCCAAAGAAGTTGCTTCCTAAGTTTGATCCCGAAACCTCTGTATTGCCTGAACAGATCATATCAAGAAATTTATACGAGAAATCAGACTCATGAACATCCAACATGAAGATGCAGTTTGCAGGCTTTTCCCCTACATGTTTGAAAATTCATCTTCCACGTGGTATTTTAATCTGCTAGTAGGATCTATAACTATCTAGACCAAGTTTCAAAAGGACTTTCTAGATAAATTTGCAGGGGAAAATACTACAGGAGCTCTGATGGCTGAGTTATTTTCTGGCACTATGAGTTAGAAAGAAAGAGTCAAATATTTCAATCAAATATTCACACCATCTTAAACAAGTTTCAGCCCGAAGCAAAACTAGCCCAGGAATTGAAAATCGAGGTTTATGCTAACAAGCTCATGGCTTCTATTTCTATGTTTGTAAAAAGAGCCACCAAGAGAACCCTGGCTGAAACTTTTGAAGAAGCCAAAATGATAGAATTCCAGATGAAAGGGTATAAAGAGGGCCAGGTCTCTCTAGTTAAGAAAGAAGCTCAGTCTCCCCCCAGGAGAGGACTCCTTTTTGCTAGACCACTGGGGAAAAAAACATAGCAGATTCTTGACAAAGGTAATGGAGACATAGAAGACCTCGAACACATGGTTAGGAAATTATCAAATGAAATTATACACATGAAGAGGAATGCAGGGGAGCGAAACCAAGGCCAAAGACCCTACAAGCCTTTTTTTAAGAGGAACCCACCATTCAAGGTAGTTAAACCTCCCCCATCTAACTTAAATATTGATCTAGGGAATGTTGTATTTGATTCTTTCTATACTTATCACTAGGAAAACCACTCCAAAAGAGACTTCCCTCAATGGGTGCATTCCATGAATTTGATGGCCAATCAGTTTCTAGAGGAAGTCTCTCTGACTGAACAACCAAGCAGTTTGGCTATGAATATTGTTGACCAGGAAGAGATTGATCCACCACAAGATAAAACCATGCTAATATGGGATCCTGACCTAATCATGCCTTCGGACAACCTATTTGACTCTTAGGAACAACCTGTGAAAGTCTCGGTGATACAGACACGTAGTAAGGGTCTGCCTGTCTCGAAAGATATCGCTGCCACTCAGACCTCAGGGAGTAAGGCAACTCCTGATCGCCTGAAAACACTTTTCGCTCTTGGTAAGAAAACTATAAGAATACATACCTGGGAATCGCCCAAACTGGATTACAACGTAGTCAAAGATTTAAAGAAGTTAAATTCTAATATATCAATTATGGACATATGCAGGAATCCTCAGTAGAAGGACTTTTTGTTACAAGCTTTGAACTCAATAGAAAAATCGACCACGGGTAGTGGTCAGGAAAGAAATCTATCTCCCATAGATCTAGTGAGCAAACCAATTGTGAACACCTGCTCAAAAGATATGAAGGAAAAACCTTTTGTCCCACCGTTCCTCTTAACGTTTGAAGTCTTCAATAGAAACCTTCACAATTGTTTGGTAGATTTCGAGGCATCTTCAAACGTTATTCCTTTGTCTATTTGCAAAAAGTTAAATGTCGTTCCCCTCAAGAGTGATAAACATGTCATACAACTAGACATAACCTAGGTCAAGGTCATGGGAGAACTCAAATATGTAATGATCAGAATAGCGACACACCCCAAGTTTGTGCAAGTGATTGACATCATTTTGGTAGATATTCCAGAGGCCTATGGGTTATTACTAAGTTGAGATTGGTCTAAAAAGATAAATGGATACTTCAGTACAAACCGAGAACACCTTTAGCTACCACTAAAGGGATACAAGAACATAATTAGAATTGATAGGGAGAGGTATCTGAAACACACGGTCACTGATCTATAAACCCCGAACGAACCCTCGTCCACAGATTTCCCCGTTTTGGGCAATTATTCCTGTGAATCCCACTTCGAAAAATTTTCTCCTCTCTTGTCTGATGTCCCTCCCACTCAACACTCCAAAATGATTTTTCAAGAAAAGTCATTGATATGGACAGAAGACACTCTCTTATGTCAGGACCCTACGCTGGAGACCACAAAACAAAAGATAGGAGAGAAAAATGTTAATGAGGAAAAATAAAAGAGTGATTGTCATGCACTAATGTGGAATTTGTACTTCAACGGATCTAATTCACAAGAAGGGTTAGGAGCAGGGTGCATCCTCATTAATCCTAAAGGTAAACGTCACTTATTATCTTGTAGGCTTGAATTTGAATGTACAAACAACATTGTCGAATATGAAGCTCTAGTGAAAGGATTAAATATAGCTATAGACTTGAATATCAAAGAATTGAAGGTTTTCAGAGATTCTGAAATCATCGTTAGACAAGTAAGAAATACCATACATTGCAATTCTCCCCATCTAAAGAACTACCAACATGAGGTGCATAGGTTAATAGATCACTTTGAAGCCTTCAATATTACAACAGTTCCCAGAGCAAAGAATATTCTTGCTGACTCGTTGGCCACAACAACCTCCAAGCTATCACCTCTAGAGGATTATGAAGCCTCTCAATTCACCATGGAACTGCTTTACAAACCATCGGTGCCTAACAACATTTCTAATTGGAAAGTATTTGAAGGTGATGAACAGATCATAAACTTCTTGACTAACCAAGACAATTTCAAATATTTGGCCATTGATGATGAAGTATTCCAAGGGATACAAAGAGAGACCAATACTAGGACAGGACAACCTATTGATAAATCAAAGTTTCACACAATCCCAAAAGGTATAACTAATCTAGAAAGTCTGTTTGATCTAAAAGAGCGATTTAAGGGGCCTAAAAATGCAAAGAATGGTATCTCTTGTCCCCTACATGAAACTATAATTCTCGAAACCTCAGAAAACCCAAAGAATATGAATCTCGGCAAGACTATATCCAAAGAAGAAAGGAAATCTTATCTCAAATTGTTCAAACAATACCAAGATGTCTTTGCATGGTCCTATCGAGATCTGAAAACATATGATACCTGCATCATTCAACACACTATCCCATTAAAACCCAAAGTAAATCCTTTCCAACAAAAGCTCCTAAAGTATCACCCATCCCTGGAGCCTCTAATTTATCAGGAATTAAAATAACTTTTAGATGCCAAGATCATTTTCTAGGTTAGGCATTTTGCATGGGTAGAAAATCTTGTCCCGGTGAGGAAAAAGTTGGGAGATATCCGCCTATGCATAGATTTTAGGAACCTCAATAGAGCTTCAGAAAAGGACAGCCACCCAGTCCCACCGATGGAACAACTCCTGCAGACCATGTTTGGCTCAGAGATTTTCTCTCTACCAGATGGTTTCTCAGGTTACAACCAAGTTTTGGTTTCGGAGGAAGACCATTTAAAAACCACCTTCTGAACCAAGTGGGGAACCTTCGATTATAAACAAATTCCTTTCGGGTTAATTAACGCAGGAGATACCTTCCAAAGGGCCATGGACATATCTTTTTGGGTACTAATTAACAAATGTGTGGTAGTATACCTAGACGACGTAACAGTGTATTCAAAGAATAGAGAAGAGCACATCCAACACTTAACTCAGATTTTTGAAAGGTGTAGGAAATATGGTATATCCTTAAACCCTAAGAAAAAAATCTTCGGTGTCGAATAAGGTAAGTTGTTACGTCACATTATATCTCAAGTAGGCATCCACATAGACCCAGAAAGGATTAAGTCCATAACTAAACTCCCCTTGCCCCATAACAAGAAAGCCATGCAATCCTTTTTCGGGAAAATCAATTTTGTGAGGAAATTCACTCCTAATTTCGTGGAGATCGTCAAACCTTTACAAAATATGATTCACAAGGATGTCGAATTTAAGTGGGATGATGAGCGGAAAGGTGATTTCGACAATATCAAAGTTTCTATATCCTGGGCACCAGTGTTGCAAAGTCTCGATTTCAATATAAATTTCTTCCTCTATAATTTCACCTTCGACCAATCGTTAGTTGTGGTTTTGACTCAGAAGGATGATGACAATAACGAGGCCCCAGTTTCATTCATGAGTACTAATATTCAAGGAGCTGAGCTCAATTATCTTGTTGTAGACAAACATGCCTATGCGATATATAAGGTGGTAAAACATTTCAGGTCCTACATCATCAAGAACCACACTAAAGTGATTGTGCCACACCCTGTGGTCTGATCCTTGTTTACCCAACAATAAATGGGGGAAAGAAGAGGGAAATCGATGGCAGTAGTCCAATAACTAGATATAGATATAAAACCTTCCAAACTAGTAAAAGGACAAGGGTTATGTAGGCTTGCAGTCGAAGCCCAAGACCAAGTAAGTGAAGATTCCAGATGGGAGAACAAAATGGAACTATGGTGTGACAAAGTATCATACATCTCCCCAAGACAACAGTCTTGGTATAAGGATTTAACTTATCTCTTGCACCATGGGACTTGTCTGGAAAATCTCAACCCTAGGGAAAGGAGAGCCCTCAGGTTAAAATCTGCACAATATCACCTTGTAAGTTCGGTACTCTTCTGAATTAATGATGATGGGGTACTATTAAGATGTCTAGAATGTGAAGACATAGACAAAGTGTTGAAGGAGCTCCATGATGGACCTGCCGAGGGACATTTCATAGGAAACACCACTCCTCACAATATTATGAGAGCTATCTATTATTGGCCCACCTTGTTCAAATATGCTCATACCTATGCTAGAAACTATAAAACCTATCAAATAAGCGCAGGGAAAGAGAAGAGAGAAATGGTCCCACTCCAACTTGTGACTGTCTCGAGGCCGTTTGAACAATGGGGGTTGGATATCATAGGATAAATTACACCCAACTCTTCAAGAAAACATCAGTACATTCTTACTGCTACTGATTATTTCATGAAATGGGCAGAGGCTACCCCTTTGACTCATGTAAACGAAAAAGTAGTGATCCAATTCATAGAACAACAACTGATCACAAGGTTTGGTGTCCCTTCTATCCTAGTTTTTGATAATGCCTCTTATTTTTCTTCTACCCTCTTAATAGAGTTTTCTTTGGATAGAGGAATCATAATTAGGTATTTGGAAAATTATTATTGACAGGGAAATGAAGTGGCAGAATCAACTAACAAGAACCTAATGAGGATATTAAAAAAAATGGTTGCAGATAACCGAAGGAATTGGCATAATCTAATCCATAACACCTTATGGGCTGATAGATTCACACCCAAAGAAGATATAGGTAATTCCACATACTTTCTGGTCTATGGGCAAGAAGTCATCCTCCCAAATGGGCTCTATCTTCCATCTCTTCAACTAGCCCAAGATTCCAGCAAGGAGCCTTCATCGGCCATACAACGAAGAATCAACACTCTGTTCATGTTGGAGGAAGAAAGAGAAAAGGCTAAGTCAAAATTCCTAGCCCACCAATAGATAGTGAAAATATGTTTCAAAAAGTGTAAGGATAAAGGGATGAACTTCAAATTAGGAGACCTAGTCCTAAAATGAGACAGATCAAATGAACCGAAATGGAAGCATTCTAAATTTCAAAATTTGTGGCTTGGACCTTTCCAAGTGGATGAAAAGATTGGGATAGGCACTTATCGGTTGTAGAATCTAAGGGGAGAACTGGTGCCTAGTAAATGGCCAAGCCCTAAAACAATATTTCCAAAAAGAAATTAAAAAAAAGAAATTAATAATAATAATCTCTTTTGTTTGTATGTTGTTTTTATGATTTTGGTTTTGGTTAGATCTTTGAGATTTTTCTTTATCTTCTTTTACAATTTTTTTTTTCGCACCTTTGAAGGTTGTGTTTAGCATGAAAATTGTCGACCTCAAATCATGCGACATAGCGAAGTCTGTTCCTAAATCATCACTCAAACACAAGAATCATAAGAGGATCTGTGGTCGCTCTGAGGAATCCTCTATCTAAACCTCGCAAAATGAAGAACTCTGGAGGAATGTCGGAAGTGTCTGATGGGTAGTTTGGTAAGACCATAAGGGAAAGAAGGAAAGATGGAAAGGACTACATGCACCCAGAATAAAACAAAGCTAGAAAAGGATCCACCTAGATCATCTCACCTTGAGACATAAACAAACATCATCCTCTCCCACTCGGTCAGGATGTCATGCTGAAATAAACTAGTATTATCAAAAGAGTGAAGAAAGTAGGATAGGGTATGAATATATATCCATCGGGGCTATGGACACTCGTTGGCAATGGAGCGATGCCAAAGCAAGTGAGTAATGGTAACTGAAGGCATTATGTCGATGAGTGTTTTACTAAACTTTCGTAAAAAGAGGGTGTGAGTTAGGGTAAAAGGAAACGAAGGAGGAAAAGGGTTAAAACCCCACGAGTAGACTCGAAAGAATCAACCGAAGAAATTAAAATGAAAAGGTAAAAGGGCTATGATTGTCAAACCAATCAAGGTTCGCCATCAGCTTCCATATCAGTCGGCCTTGGAGAAGGAATAAAGATTTTGTTTTCACCCAGTGAATCGCCATTTGTTGAGCACTCAACACACCCTAAAAAGGTCTACGTCAAATTTTCACTTTTTTGGGCACCACTTGATCTTTTGCACTGTTTAATTACACTTCAGTATGAAACCAATGCCTGTGTTTATCATTATGTTTTCATGTTGAGTCATTTAAAGTCTGCTTGAGCATGTGAAAATCACCTTAAATTTAAAAAGGGACTAACATTTACTTAAGGAATCGATAGTCTAAAGTTTTCCCCAACACACTTAGGAAACTTGGCATCGGAAAAAATTTAAGGATGATGAAAATTGCTTGAGAAGACCAAAATAACTGAGCATCAAATTTCATCGGCATCGACAGAAAGAGGTTATTCATTCTCATGAATAAGCTTCACTAAAGATATCACCGAATTCTGACCAATTCAACATCAGAAGAAATACGAGAATAGTAGGCATCGCGCAAGTAAAAGAGTGGTATCGTCGATCCCCGACTCCTGAAATGTTTTTGGCGTTAGAGTTTTATGAAGGCGATAACCCATAATGAAATTGCATGTTCTAACTATCCCGGCTCGCCTGTCCCCGATACATGTCCACCTAAGAGACATGACGTGATGAGATGTTTTATCCCTAAGATATGTTAGATACGACACATTTAAAATAATAGCTAATTTACAGATCGTGCATTAGTTGTCAATTCGTGTGTAAATCAAAAGGGGCCCTTGAAGTCTTCCAATACAATGCATCTCCCTCCGTGCCTCCGCCGTCAACCAAGTTAATATTTATTTGCAGAGATTCGATGATAGTTTGTTTTGAATTGCATTCATTACTTGTATTAACTGATTGATACAACGGATAGGATCTCTCCCATTATATTCTTTTTAGTCTTTGTGTATGAACCTATTCTACGTGGCAAGGATTTCAGAGCACACAGAGGAGAAATACTATCAATCCAGAGAAGTCTTGCCAGGTTCAATGAGTATTAAACAACAATTAAACAATGGTGTTTTACGCTTTATTTCATATGTTTCCACCCAACACTACTCTATATGCTTGTTTAAAGGATTGTTTTTTCAGTTGCAGGAATGATGCCTCCGAAGAAACCCACCACCAGGAAATCCACAAGAGTGCCAAAGCTGCAAGAACCAGAGGTAGGAGAAGGGTCCTCCCAAGCACATGTGAGGCAATTGGAATTTTCTCCAAAACCAGAGCCCGTCATTAAGACAGACACCAAGAAGGCCTTCGTCTAGCCCCCGGCCTTTGGAGACATAGAGGTGAGCATTGGGACTAAAAACATATTCCCTCACTGGAAATAATTATTTAATAAAATCAAGAAGGAGGAAACCCTCGAGTATGCCCCGCACAACCATCCTGACACGCGAAAACGCGACAACGAAGTTCTCCCGAATGTCCACAAGGCTTATTTGGACATGATGGTGAGCAAGACTCTGGTATTTCCCTACATGAAACTCTTGAAATGGATTATTGATCACACTGATACACATAGGTGTTTAATTAATGATGACAATGGTGGATGCATCGGGGTTTTCCTCCCAATATAAGTTCAGAGTTACTATAAGCTCGGGAAGTCGAAAGAACATTTAATCACTGATCTTGTTTTGAGTTTCTATCAGAAGCATGACACTAGAAAAATTATGGCATCCTGGTGGAGAGAGGATAAGAATTTCACCAATCGAAGCTCCGGCTGGTACCCAATGGCCAACCTGAGAGAGTGTTACATCTATCTAATGGCCCTTCTCTACCGATTGCATGGGGAGAAAGACTATGCCAGATTTTCAGAGGTGTGGATGCCTCTATCTTATATCGTAGCCATTTTCAGAATAGGTTTTAACTGGGGTGAAATCATCTCCAAACAACTAAGCACTTGCATATGACAAGATCATACACCAAAAGAGGGAGAAACCACGTCCTTCTACATGGCCTCGTATCTTCTGGATGCCGTCTACACCAAGAAAGTCTTTGCTGGAATGAACTTAATTTGGCATTCCTCTAAGCTCCCAGTCCATGTATACTTCAACATCCTTTGGGAAAATAGACCATTTTGTAGGGCTACAATGCTACTTTTGTAAAAAACAATAAGCGGGCCTTCATACCTTATGGGTTTCATATTGGCTTCTACATGGTCAAGGACACCGTGCAAGCCAAACAAGAAGAGATAATTCAATTGGAATTCTAATTCTAGATTGGTTGTTTCCGCAAGCGTGACCCCAACGGTCTGGTCCTAAAACATGCATCGCAAGTATCATCTTGTTGGCCTTATTTCCATGACCGGTTTGAAGACGATATTTTCATTGAAAACACCCAAGACTAGAATGAGTTGGAGGCAAGGAGGGTTGATCCTAAAACAACCAGATTGAAGGCCATAAGTAGGCAGGAGCTAGCGATGTCTTTAGAGAAAATGAATCAATAAATCCTCAGGACCCGAGAAGGAAGGGAAACATATGAATTGGGCAAAGCGATGGGCGATCCCCAAGAAGCCATCGAAGTAGAAGAAGTTTATCAAGAATCCCCAGTACAAATTAGGGATTCCCCTAAAGTTCAAGTTGTACAGGGGATAGGAGGACTTATGTGGTAGAATGCCCAACTGCTAATGAAGCGAATGTAGGATAATACATAAGTCATCATAACACCGAGGATTCTAACCAATAGCCCAGAAGGAATCCCGATGGAGCCAGGCGGCCCCAATTCCACAAATCTTGGTAACACCAATGGGTCAGATGACCTTGAATCTACAAAATTACTGCTCAATTCACCGGTAGGTGGGATGCCTTAGCTAGAGATAGGATAGGTGTCAGTAGAAACACATGCACTTGTTCCTTTGAGAAAGCTCATAACTATATATAGTGACGATGAGAGCTCGGAGTTGTCTCACGACAACCCTGTGTGCAACCAAGAAGAAAAGGGATCTGAGAAGATTTCTTCCACTGAGCCCGAAGTGCAAAAAAAGGAGGTCTTGCAAAGGGAAATAGAAGCTGAAAGTGGCCTTGAAACAAAGGAACCCGACACACCAAAAACCAGAGAATATCTGAAGGACAAGCCCAAATTGGATGAGCCAAATAAAGACTCACCGCAAAAGGAAATCAATGGTTCTACAGCCAACAAGTAAGTAAGTAACAAGTCTATGCCCAATGTCACTACTCTGTTCAATACTCATATCCCCGATGAGTGACAGGTAGAAGTCAGGTCTTCAAGGCACAACGAGGAAGTTTAGGAGCCTGATCGTGAACAAGTATACACCACCAGTAGCCTGGGAATCATGCTCACATGGGGCAATCAACAAATGCTCGAGCTAGTGGACAAGGTAGCAGATATCTATGTGATCTCATATGATAGAAAGAGAAAGGCCATTTTTTAGAGGACTACAAAGAAAATAAAGATCATGTTGGATCACTCTGTCTTTGTTACTATAGAGGAGAACTTGATAAACACAACAGATGCTTGAATGACTGAACTTATTGGTGTAGGGAAGGCACTTTCAAAGGCCACTCTGGACAGGGCCAAAAGGGATGAAAAGGAGTTAGCCACCTCCCTAAAAGAGTTAGAACACTTACATCATCTAGTTGAATACTATAAAGGCACGAAGCAAATCATTGTGTACCTAAAAGGTGAGTTCGAAGAATTTTACAATGATTTTAAGGAAGAAAGACACCTTTTAACTGCAAAAATAGTTGAGTTCCAGGAGGATACTCTCATGGCACTTGCAACATGCAAGCATATGGAGTGATGGTATGAAAGGGCGCATCAAGTGGTAGAAAGACTTGAGTATATTGGTGCAGTCTAGCAGGGTCGAGACAAAGAAGAACATGGCATTTGGATGGTAGGAAAAAGTAGTCTTAATCACATGAAGTGATCAACTGAATACTGGGCTAAGATGTCTCGAGACCCACACCTAGAAATCCAAGAGCAGTGGATCAAATGCAAGAAGCACTAGGATAAAATTATAAAGTAATGAAAGATATCAGACTTCCTGAGTTCAACACCCCTCAAAACTTTGTTGACCTAGGTGACATAGTTGAGTCGCATGCCAAACAATATTATCTATGGACCCAAGAGCTTACAAATATGACTGACACAAGGCCAGGGCAAGTGTGACAATTTGTAGAGAATCTAGTCAGAACTCAAACCATGCTAAAACAATTGAACTCTAGTCTAGTGAAGTACCAGATGCATGCAATGGACATCATAGGAATATGTGGCTCTGATTGAACAACACAAATTTCCATGGGCCAAACTTGTGAAGATTTGTTTGTCAGTTGGTCTGAGTATGAGAGAAATCATCATTTTAAAGAGATATCCCAGGTTGAATGTTAAAGAAAATGTTAGTATAGGACGCTACGTGGCAAATTTTGTTTTTCTTAAACTGTACTTAGCCGTTAATTTCAGTTAAACTTTATATTATAAATAAATACATCGACCAATTAGCATGGGTCGATGGTTGTTGCAAGAACTCTTTGTTTCTGGTTGTTAAGAATTATTTTGAAGCTTCTTTGAATTGAGAAGTCCTTCTGGACAAAAGACAAAGTTATTTTCATCAAATGCATGTGTGAATGGATGCAGAGAAGAACTATTTCCTATCT
>JZKD02S0439640.1:0-17673 GCA_000966675.3 Picea glauca | reverse complement strand
AGATAGGAAATAGTTCTTCTCTGCATCCATTCACACATGCATTTGATGAAAATAACTTTGTCTTTTGTCCAGAAGGACTTCTCAATTCAAAGAAGCTTCAAAATAATTCTTAACAACCAGAAACAAAGAGTTCTTGCAACAACCATCGACCCATGCTAATTGGTCGATGTATTTATTTATAATATAAAGTTTAACTGAAATTAACGGCTAAGTACAGTTTAAGAAAAACAAAATTTGCCACGTAGCGTCCTATACTAACATTTTCTTTAACATTCAACCTGGGATATCTCTTTAAAATGATGATTTCTCTCATACTCAGACCAACTGACAAACAAATCTTCACAAGTTTGGCCCATGGAAATTTGTGTTGTTCAATCAGAGCCACATATTCCTATGATGTCCATTGCATGCATCTGGTACTTCACTAGACTAGAGTTCAATTGTTTTAGCATGGTTTGAGTTCTGACTAGATTCTCTACAAATTGTCACACTTGCCCTGGCCTTGTGTCAGTCATATTTGTAAGCTCTTGGGTCCATAGATAATATTGTTTGGCATGCGACTCAACTATGTCACCTAGGTCAACAAAGTTTTGAGGGGTGTTGAACTCAGGAAGTCTGATATCTTTCATTACTTTATAATTTTATCCTAGTGCTTCTTGCATTTGATCCACTGCTCTTGGATTTCTAGGTGTGGGTCTCGAGACATCTTAGCCCAGTATTCAGTTGATCACTTCATGTGATTAAGACTACTTTTTCCTACCATCCAAATGCCATGTTCTTCTTTGTCTCGACCCTGCTAGACTGCACCAATATACTCAAGTCTTTCTACCACTTGATGCGCCCTTTCATACCATCACTCCATATGCTTGCATGTTGCAAGTGCCATGAGAGTATCCTCCTGGAACTCAACTATTTTTGCAGTTAAAAGGTGTCTTTCTTCCTTAAAATCATTGTAAAATTCTTCGAACTCACCTTTTAGGTACACAATGATTTGCTTCGTGCCTTTATAGTATTCAACTAGATGATGTAAGTGTTCTAACTCTTTTAGGGAGGTGGCTAACTCCTTTTCATCCCTTTTGGCCCTGTCCAGAGTGGCCTTTGAAAGTGCCTTCCCTACACCAATAAGTTCAGTCATTCAAGCATCTGTTGTGTTTATCAAGTTCTCCTCTATAGTAACAAAGACAGAGTGATCCAACATGATCTTTATTTTCTTTGTAGTCCTCTAAAAAATGGCCTTTCTCTTTCTATCATATGAGATCACATAGATATCTGCTACCTTGTCCACTAGCTCGAGCATTTGTTGATTGCCCCATGTGAGCATGATTCCCAGGCTACTGGTGGTGTATACTTGTTCACGATCAGGCTCCTAAACTTCCTCGTTGTGCCTTGAAGACCTGACTTCTACCTGTCACTCATCGGGGATATGAGTATTGAACAGAGTAGTGACATTGGGCATAGACTTGTTACTTACTTACTTGTTGGCTGTAGAACCATTGATTTCCTTTTGCGGTGAGTCTTTATTTGGCTCATCCAATTTGGGCTTGTCCTTCAGATATTCTCTGGTTTTTGGTGTGTCGGGTTCCTTTGTTTCAAGGCCACTTTCAGCTTCTATTTCCCTTTGCAAGACCTCCTTTTTTTGCACTTCGGGCTCAGTGGAAGAAATCTTCTCAGATCCCTTTTCTTCTTGGTTGCACACAGGGTTGTCGTGAGACAACTCCGAGCTCTCATCGTCACTATATATAGTTATGAGCTTTCTCAAAGGAACAAGTGCATGTGTTTCTACTGACACCTATCCTATCTCTAGCTAAGGCATCCCACCTACCGGTGAATTGAGCAGTAATTTTGTAGATTCAAGGTCATCTGACCCATTGGTGTTACCAAGATTTGTGGAATTGGGGCCGCCTGGCTCCATCGGGATTCCTTCTGGGCTATTGGTTAGAATCCTCGGTGTTATGATGACTTATGTATTATCCTACATTCGCTTCATTAGCAGTTGGGCATTCTACCACATAAGTCCTCCTATCCCCTGTACAACTTGAACTTTAGGGGAATCCCTAATTTGTACTGGGGATTCTTGATAAACTTCTTCTACTTCGATGGCTTCTTGGGGATCGCCCATCGCTTTGCCCAATTCATATGTTTCCCTTCCTTCTCGGGTCCTGAGGATTTATTGATTCATTTTCTCTAAAGACATCGCTAGCTCCTGCCTACTTATGGCCTTCAATCTGGTTGTTTTAGGATCAACCCTCCTTGCCTCCAACTCATTCTAGTCTTGGGTGTTTTCAATGAAAATATCGTCTTCAAACCGGTCATGGAAATAAGGCCAACAAGATGATACTTGCGATGCATGTTTTAGGACCAGACCGTTGGGGTCACGCTTGCGGAAACAACCAATCTAGAATTAGAATTCCAATTGAATTATCTCTTCTTGTTTGGCTTGCACGGTGTCCTTGACCATGTAGAAGCCAATATGAAACCCATAAGGTATGAAGGCCCGCTTATTGTTTTTTACAAAAGTAGCATTGTAGCCCTACAAAATGGTCTATTTTCCCAAAGGATGTTGAAGTATACATGGACTGGGAGCTTAGAGGAATGCCAAATTAAGTTCATTCCAGCAAAGACTTTCTTGGTGTAGACGGCATCCAGAAGATACGAGGCCATGTAGAAGGACGTGGTTTCTCCCTCTTTTGGTGTATGATCTTGTCATATGCAAGTGCTTAGTTGTTTGGAGATGATTTCACCCCAGTTAAAACCTATTCTGAAAATGGCTACGATATAAGATAGAGGCATCCACACCTCTGAAAATCTGGCATAGTCTTTCTCCCCATGCAATCGGTAGAGAAGGGCCATTAGATAGATGTAACACTCTCTCAGGTTGGCCATTGGGTACCAGCCGGAGCTTCGATTGGTGAAATTCTTATCCTCTCTCCACCAGGATGCCATAATTTTTCTAGTGTCATGCTTCTGATAGAAACTCAAAACAAGATCAGTGATTAAATGTTCTTTCGACTTCCCGAGCTTATAGTAACTCTGAACTTATATTGGGAGGAAAACCCCGATGCATCCACCATTGTCATCATTAATTAAACACCTATGTGTATCAGTGTGATCAATAATCCATTTCAAGAGTTTCATGTAGGGAAATACCAGAGTCTTGCTCACCATCATGTCCAAATAAGCCTTGTGGACATTCGGGAGAACTTCGTTGTCGCGTTTTCGCGTGTCAGGATGGTTGTGCGGGGCATACTCGAGGGTTTCCTCCTTCTTGATTTTATTAAATAATTATTTCCAGTGAGGGAATATGTTTTTAGTCCCAATGCTCACCTCTATGTCTCCAAAGGCCGGGGGCTAGACGAAGGCCTTCTTGGTGTCTGTCTTAATGACGGGCTCTGGTTTTGGAGAAAATTCCAATTGCCTCACATGTGCTTGGGAGGACCCTTCTCCTACCTCTGGTTCTTGCAGCTTTGGCACTCTTGTGGATTTCCTGGTGGTGGGTTTCTTCGGAGGCATCATTCCTGCAACTGAAAAAACAATCCTTTAAACAAGCATATAGAGTAGTGTTGGGTGGAAACATATGAAATAAAGCGTAAAACACCATTGTTTAATTGTTGTTTAATACTCATTGAACCTGGCAAGACTTCTCTGGATTGATAGTATTTCTCCTCTGTGTGCTCTGAAATCCTTGCCACGTAGAATAGGTTCATACACAAAGACTAAAAAGAATATAATGGGAGAGATCCTATCCGTTGTATCAATCAGTTAATACAAGTAATGAATGCAATTCAAAACAAACTATCATCGAATCTCTGCAAATAAATATTAACTTGGTTGACGGCGGAGGCACGGAGGGAGATGCATTGTATTGGAAGACTTCAAGGGCCCCTTTTGATTTACACACGAATTGACAACTAATGCACGATCTGTAAATTAGCTATTATTTTAAATGTGTCGTATCTAACATATCTTAGGGATAAAACATCTCATCACGTCATGTCTCTTAGGTGGACATGTATCGGGGACAGGCGAGCCGGGATAGTTAGAACATGCAATTTCATTATGGGTTATCGCCTTCATAAAACTCTAACGCCAAAAACATTTCAGGAGTCGGGGATCGACGATACCACTCTTTTACTTGCGCGATGCCTACTATTCTCGTATTTCTTCTGATGTTGAATTGGTCAGAATTCGGTGATATCTTTAGTGAAGCTTATTCATGAGAATGAATAACCTCTTTCTGTCGATGCCGATGAAATTTGATGCTCAGTTATTTTGGTCTTCTCAAGCAATTTTCATCATCCTTAAATTTTTTCCGATGCCAAGTTTCCTAAGTGTGTTGGGGAAAACTTTAGACTATCGATTCCTTAAGTAAATGTTAGTCCCTTTTTAAATTTAAGGTGATTTTCACATGCTCAAGCAGACTTTAAATGACTCAACATGAAAACATAATGATAAACACAGGCATTGGTTTCATACTGAAGTGTAATTAAACAGTGCAAAAGATCAAGTGGTGCCCAAAAAAGTGAAAATTTGACGTAGACCTTTTTAGGGTGTGTTGAGTGCTCAACAAATGGCGATTCACTGGGTGAAAACAAAATCTTTATTCCTTCTCCAAGGCCGACTGATATGGAAGCTGATGGCGAACCTTGATTGGTTTGACAATCATAGCCCTTTTACCTTTTCATTTTAATTTCTTCGGTTGATTCTTTCGAGTCTACTCGTGGGGTTTTAACCCTTTTCCTCCTTCGTTTCCTTTTACCCTAACTCACACCCTCTTTTTACGAAAGTTTAGTAAAACACTCATCGACATAATGCCTTCAGTTACCATTACTCACTTGCTTTGGCATCGCTCCATTGCCAACGAGTGTCCATAGCCCCGATGGATATATATTCATACCCTATCCTACTTTCTTCACTCTTTTGATAATACTAGTTTATTTCAGCATGACATCCTGACCGAGTGGGAGAGGATGATGTTTGTTTATGTCTCAAGGTGAGATGATCTAGGTGGATCCTTTTCTAGCTTTGTTTTATTCTGGGTGCATGTAGTCCTTTCCATCTTTCCTTCTTTCCCTTATGGTCTTACCAAACTACCCATCAGACACTTCCGACATTCCTCCAGAGTTCTTCATTTTGCGAGGTTTAGATAGAGGATTCCTCAGAGCGACCACAGATCCTCTTATGATTCTTGTGTTTGAGTGATGATTTAGGAACAGACTTCGCTATGTCGCATGATTTGAGGTCGACAATTTTCATGCTAAACACAACCTTCAAAGGTGCGAAAAAAAAAATTGTAAAAGAAGATAAAGAAAAATCTCAAAGATCTAACCAAAACCAAAATCATAAAAACAACATACAAACAAAAGAGATTATTATTATTAATTTCTTTTTTTTAATTTCTTTTTGGAAATATTGTTTTAGGGCTTGGCCATTTACTAGGCACCAGTTCTCCCCTTAGATTCTACAACCGATAAGTGCCTATCCCAATCTTTTCATCCACTTGGAAAGGTCCAAGCCACAAATTTTGAAATTTAGAATGCTTCCATTTCGGTTCATTTGATCTGTCTCATTTTAGGACTAGGTCTCCTAATTTGAAGTTCATCCCTTTATCCTTACACTTTTTGAAACATATTTTCACTATCTATTGGTGGGCTAGGAATTTTGACTTAGCCTTTTCTCTTTCTTCCTCCAACATGAACAGAGTGTTGATTCTTCGTTGTATGGCCGATGAAGGCTCCTTGCTGGAATCTTGGGCTAGTTGAAGAGATGGAAGATAGAGCCCATTTGGGAGGATGACTTCTTGCCCATAGACCAGAAAGTATGTGGAATTACCTATATCTTCTTTGGGTGTGAATCTATCAGCCCATAAGGTGTTATGGATTAGATTATGCCAATTCCTTCGGTTATCTGCAACCATTTTTTTTAATATCCTCATTAGGTTCTTGTTAGTTGATTCTGCCACTTCATTTCCCTGTCAATAATAATTTTCCAAATACCTAATTATGATTCCTCTATCCAAAGAAAACTCTATTAAGAGGGTAGAAGAAAAATAAGAGGCATTATCAAAAACTAGGATAGAAGGGACACCAAACCTTGTGATCAGTTGTTGTTCTATGAATTGGATCACTACTTTTTCGTTTACATGAGTCAAAGGGGTAGCCTCTGCCCATTTCATGAAATAATCAGTAGCAGTAAGAATGTACTGATGTTTTCTTGAAGAGTTGGGTGTAATTTATCCTATGATATCCAACCCCCATTGTTCAAACGGCCTCGAGACAGTCACAAGTTGGAGTGGGACCATTTCTCTCTTCTCTTTCCCTGCGCTTATTTGATAGGTTTTATAGTTTCTAGCATAGGTATGAGCATATTTGAACAAGGTGGGCCAATAATAGATAGCTCTCATAATATTGTGAGGAGTGGTGTTTCCTATGAAATGTCCCTCGGCAGGTCCATCATGGAGCTCCTTCAACACTTTGTCTATGTCTTCACATTCTAGACATCTTAATAGTACCCCATCATCATTAATTCAGAAGAGTACCGAACTTACAAGGTGATATTGTGCAGATTTTAACCTGAGGGCTCTCCTTTCCCTAGGGTTGAGATTTTCCAGACAAGTCCCATGGTGCAAGAGATAAGTTAAATCCTTATACCAAGACTGTTGTCTTGGGGAGATGTATGATACTTTGTCACACCATAGTTCCATTTTGTTCTCCCATCTGGAATCTTCACTTACTTGGTCTTGGGCTTCGACTGCAAGCCTACATAACCCTTGTCCTTTTACTAGTTTGGAAGGTTTTATATCTATATCTAGTTATTGGACTACTGCCATCGATTTCCCTCTTCTTTCCCCCATTTATTGTTGGGTAAACAAGGATCAGACCACAGGGTGTGGCACAATCACTTTAGTGTGGTTCTTGATGATGTAGGACCTGAAATGTTTTACCACCTTATATATCGCATAGGCATGTTTGTCTACAACAAGATAATTGAGCTCAGCTCCTTGAATATTAGTACTCATGAATGAAACTGGGGCCTCGTTATTGTCATCATCCTTCTGAGTCAAAACCACAACTAACGATTGGTCGAAGGTGAAATTATAGAGGAAGAAATTTATATTGAAATCGAGACTTTGCAACACTGGTGCCCAGGATATAGAAACTTTGATATTGTCGAAATCACCTTTCCGCTCATCATCCCACTTAAATTCGACATCCTTGTGAATCATATTTTGTAAAGGTTTGACGATCTCCACGAAATTAGGAGTGAATTTCCTCACAAAATTGATTTTCCCGAAAAAGGATTGCATGGCTTTCTTGTTATGGGGCAAGGGGAGTTTAGTTATGGACTTAATCCTTTCTGGGTCTATGTGGATGCCTACTTGAGATATAATGTGACGTAACAACTTACCTTATTCGACACCGAAGATTTTTTTCTTAGGGTTTAAGGATATACCATATTTCCTACACCTTTCAAAAATCTGAGTTAAGTGTTGGATGTGCTCTTCTCTATTCTTTGAATACACTGTTACGTCGTCTAGGTATACTACCACACATTTGTTAATTAGTACCCAAAAAGATATGTCCATGGCCCTTTGGAAGGTATCTCCTGCGTTAATTAACCCGAAAGGAATTTGTTTATAATCGAAGGTTCCCCACTTGGTTCAGAAGGTGGTTTTTAAATGGTCTTCCTCCGAAACCAAAACTTGGTTGTAACCTGAGAAACCATCTGGTAGAGAGAAAATCTCTGAGCCAAACATGGTCTGCAGGAGTTGTTCCATCGGTGGGACTGGGTGGCTGTCCTTTTCTGAAGCTCTATTGAGGTTCCTAAAATCTATGCATAGGCGGATATCTCCCAACTTTTTCCTCACCGGGACAAGATTTTCTACCCATGCAAAATGCCTAACCTAGAAAATGATCTTGGCATCTAAAAGTTATTTTAATTCCTGATAAATTAGAGGCTCCAGGGATGGGTGATACTTTAGGAGCTTTTGTTGGAAAGGATTTACTTTGGGTTTTAATGGGATAGTGTGTTGAATGATGCAGGTATCATATGTTTTCAGATCTCGATAGGACCATGCAAAGACATCTTGGTATTGTTTGAACAATTTGAGATAAGATTTCCTTTCTTCTTTGGATATAGTCTTGCCGAGATTCATATTCTTTGGGTTTTCTGAGGTTTCGAGAATTATAGTTTCATGTAGGGGACAAGAGATACCATTCTTTGCATTTTTAGGCCCCTTAAATCGCTCTTTTAGATCAAACAGACTTTCTAGATTAGTTATACCTTTTGGGATTGTGTGAAACTTTGATTTATCAATAGGTTGTCCTGTCCTAGTATTGGTCTCTCTTTGTATCCCTTGGAATACTTCATCATCAATGGCCAAATATTTGAAATTGTCTTGGTTAGTCAAGAAGTTTATGATCTGTTCATCACCTTCAAATACTTTCCAATTAGAAATGTTGTTAGGCACCGATGGTTTGTAAAGCAGTTCCATGGTGAATTGAGAGGCTTCATAATCCTCTAGAGGTGATAGCTTGGAGGTTGTTGTGGCCAACGAGTCAGCAAGAATATTCTTTGCTCTGGGAACTGTTGTAATATTGAAGGCTTCAAAGTGATCTATTAACCTATGCACCTCATGTTGGTAGTTCTTTAGATGGGGAGAATTGCAATGTATGGTATTTCTTACTTGTCTAACGATGATTTCAGAATCTCTGAAAACCTTCAATTCTTTGATATTCAAGTCTATAGCTATATTTAATCCTTTCACTAGAGCTTCATATTCGACAATGTTGTTTGTACATTCAAATTCAAGCCTACAAGATAATAAGTGACGTTTACCTTTAGGATTAATGAGGATGCACCCTGCTCCTAACCCTTCTTGTGAATTAGATCCGTTGAAGTACAAATTCCACATTAGTGCATGACAATCACTCTTTTATTTTTCCTCATTAACATTTTTCTCTCCTATCTTTTGTTTTGTGGTCTCCAGCGTAGGGTCCTGACATAAGAGAGTGTCTTCTGTCCATATCAATGACTTTTCTTGAAAAATCATTTTGGAGTGTTGAGTGGGAGGGACATCAGACAAGAGAGGAGAAAATTTTTCGAAGTGGGATTCACAGGAATAATTGCCCAAAACGGGGAAATCTGTGGACGAGGGTTCGTTCGGGGTTTATAGATCAGTGACCGTGTGTTTCAGATACCTCTCCCTATCAATTCTAATTATGTTCTTGTATCCCTTTAGTGGTAGCTAAAGGTGTTCTCGGTTTGTACTGAAGTATCCATTTATCTTTTTAGACCAATCTCAACTTAGTAATAACCCATAGGCCTCTGGAATATCTACCAAAATGATGTCAATCACTTGCACAAACTTGGGGTGTGTCGCTATTCTGATCATTACATATTTGAGTTCTCCCATGACCTTGACCTAGGTTATGTCTAGTTGTATGACATGTTTATCACTCTTGAGGGGAACGACATTTAACTTTTTGCAAATAGACAAAGGAATAACGTTTGAAGATGCCTCGAAATCTACCAAACAATTGTGAAGGTTTCTATTGAAGACTTCAAACGTTAAGAGGAACGGTGGGACAAAAGGTTTTTCCTTCATATCTTTTGAGCAGGTGTTCACAATTGGTTTGCTCACTAGATCTATGGGAGATAGATTTCTTTCCTGACCACTACCCGTGGTCGATTTTTCTATTGAGTTCAAAGCTTGTAACAAAAAGTCCTTCTACTGAGGATTCCTGCATATGTCCATAATTGATATATTAGAATTTAACTTCTTTAAATCTTTGACTACGTTGTAATCCAGTTTGGGCGATTCCCAGGTATGTATTCTTATAGTTTTCTTACCAAGAGCGAAAAGTGTTTTCAGGCGATCAGGAGTTGCCTTACTCCCTGAGGTCTGAGTGGCAGCGATATCTTTCGAGACAGGCAGACCCTTACTACGTGTCTGTATCACCGAGACTTTCACAGGTTGTTCCTAAGAGTCAAATAGGTTGTCCGAAGGCATGATTAGGTCAGGATCCCATATTAGCATGGTTTTATCTTGTGGTGGATCAATCTCTTCCTGGTCAACAATATTCATAGCCAAACTGCTTGGTTGTTCAGTCAGAGAGACTTCCTCTAGAAACTGATTGGCCATCAAATTCATGGAATGCACCCATTGAGGGAAGTCTCTTTTGGAGTGGTTTTCCTAGTGATAAGTATAGAAAGAATCAAATACAACATTCCCTAGATCAATATTTAAGTTAGATGGGGGAGGTTTAACTACCTTGAATGGTGGGTTCCTCTTAAAAAAAGGCTTGTAGGGTCTTTGGCCTTGGTTTCGCTCCCCTGCATTCCTCTTCATGTGTATAATTTCATTTGATAATTTCCTAACCATGTGTTCGAGGTCTTCTATGTCTCCATTACCTTTGTCAAGAATCTGCTATGTTTTTTTCCCCAGTGGTCTAGCAAAAAGGAGTCCTCTCCTGGGGGGAGACTGAGCTTCTTTCTTAACTAGAGAGACCTGGCCCTCTTTATACCCTTTCATCTGGAATTCTATCATTTTGGCTTCTTCAAAAGTTTCAGCCAGGGTTCTCTTGGTGGCTCTTTTTACAAACATAGAAATAGAAGCCATGAGCTTGTTAGCATAAACCTCGATTTTCAATTCCTGGGCTAGTTTTGCTTCGGGCTGAAACTTGTTTAAGATGGTGTGAATATTTGATTGAAATATTTGACTCTTTCTTTCTAACTCATAGTGCCAGAAAATAACTCAGCCATCAGAGCTCCTGTAGTATTTTCCCCTGCAAATTTATCTAGAAAGTCCTTTTGAAACTTGGTCTAGATAGTTATAGATCCTACTAGCAGATTAAAATACCACGTGGAAGATGAATTTTCAAACATGTAGGGGAAAAGCCTGCAAACTGCATCTTCATGTTGGATGTTCATGAGTCTGATTTCTCGTATAAATTTCTTGATATGATCTGTTCAGGCAATACAGAGGTTTCGGGATCAAACTTAGGAAGCAACTTCTTTGGGTGTCAAGGAAGGTTATCGACTAGTCCCAGGAGGTCCAAAGCGTCTCTGGCTAACCATATTTGATTGACCAGAGGTGGGTTCAACCTTTCATCATTATGGTTGTTGTTTCCTTCCATATCTTCAAAATCTGAGTTAAATTCCTCTTCTTTTGAGAAATCATCTTGTTCAGAGACATTGTCGGCTTGCATTTCGGGTATCAAATCAAGAGGTTCTTGGATTTTGGTAATCGTGAAATATATTAAGTCTTCTACTGAGTGCATGAAAAACTTGTCGGGAGTGTTGACCACTGGTCTACTTTGTTTTTTTTTCGATGGATTATGGGAGCTAAGGACAATGCACTAATCTACCAAGCGTAGCCTCTTGTAATCCTTTTGAATTGATTTACTTCCTCGTGAGGAAGAGTGTAAGGTATTTTAGGGTGAAAAGATTCTTCCTTGGGCTGGGGTGAGTTACTCGTTCTGGGAGTACTCAGTGTGTGTGGGTTGTCTTGGGAATGACTATCCATGCATGTGGGTCATTATGAATCAATAGGTTGTTTGAAATGCTATATAAAATACATATTAAACCATTCATTCTCAGGCCCTCCTTCTAGCACCAATTTTGTTGATGGGTCTCAAATACCTAGTTCAACAGTAGGAACCAAACCCGCCACTGAGGCCCAATTAGAATTTGCAACGTTTGGGATGGAATGTTTCTCCAGATCTTACGATCCAGCCAATTAATTGATGAGCTTTAATGTTTCCTTCTAGAGGATCTTCCTTCTGTTTAGACTATCTCTTTTCTATTTTTCTCTTGGATGGGACCGATGTGAGGTGTAAGCCGATATAAACCAACTTGGAAACAAAACATAATTCAATTCTAACTATTGGGGAAGAGGATGAGCTTGGGATAACCTGCTACTCAAACATGCAGACAACAATTCTATACCATAGGCCTAGTACTAATATGTTAACCATGTGAGCATCCAATTACTATCTGAGATTACTAATTACCAGAAAGAAAACACATATGTGATAAGATAATGGTAAGCAAATTAATTCATCTACCATAATCATTTATCACACAATCACACAACAATTCATCATCTTCATCATTAAAGAAAAGAACAACAAAGCATTGCACCAGATAACTTGACAATAAATTGGACAGGTCTTACTTGTTACATCTATTCACAAAAAGAGATAGGAAATAGTTCTTCTCTACATCCATTCACACATGCATTTGATGAAAATAAATTTTTCTTTGGTCCATAAGGACTTCTCAATTCATATCATCTTCAAAATAATTCTTAATAACTAGAAAAAAAGAGTTCTTGAAACAACCAAAGACCCTTGCTAATTGGTCAATGTCTTTATTTATAATATAAAGTTTAATTGAAATTAGCAACTAAGTGTAGTTTAAGAAAAACAAAAATTTTCCACGTGGCGTCCTATACTAATATTTTCTTTAACAATCAGCTCGAGATATCTCTTGAAAAGGATGATTTCTCTCCTACTCAGACCAACTAACAAACAAATCTTCACAAGTTTGGGCCCATGGAAATTTGTGTTATTCCATCGGAGCCACATATATTCCTCCGATGTCCATAGCATGCATCTGGTACTTCACTAGACTAGAGTTCAAATGTTGTAGCATTGTTCAAGTTCTAATTGGATTCTCTATGAATCATCTCACTTGCCTTGGCCTTGCATCGATCATCTTTGTGAGCTCTTCAGTCCATAGAAAATCTTGTTTGGCATGCGACTCAACTACGTCGCCTAGGTCGACGAAGTTGTCGGGGGTGTCGAACTCGGGGAGTCTGATATATTTCATTATTTTATTAATTTTATCACAATTCTTGTTGCATTTGATCCACTACTCTTGGATTTCTAGGTGTGGGTCCCGAGACATCTTAGCCCAGTATTCGATTGATCGCTTCATGCGATTAAGACTACTTTTTCCTTCCATCTGAATGCCATGTTCTTCTTTGTCTTGGCCTTGCTTGACTACACCAATATACTCGAGTCTTTCTACCACTTGTTGTGCCCTTTTGTACCAATGCTCCATATCCTTGCATGTTGCGAGTGCCAAGAGAGTATATTCCTGGAAATCAACTATTTTCGTAGTTAAAAGGTGTCTTTCTTTCTTAAACTCGTTGTAAACTTCTTCGAACTCACCTTTAAGGTACACAACGGTCTACGTGGTGCCTTTATAGTATTCAGCTAGATGACGCAAGTGTTCTAACTCTTTTAGGGAAACGGATAACTCATTTTCATCCCTTTTGGCCCTGTCTAGAGTGGCTTCTAAGAGTGCCTTCCCTACGCCAATAAGTTCAGTCATCCGGGCATCTACTGTATTTATCAAGTTCTCCTCTGTAGTAACAAAGACAGAGTGATCCAACATGATATTTCTTTTCTTTACAGTCCTATGAACAATGGCCTTTCTCTTTTGATCATATGATATCGCATAGATATCTGCTACCTCGTCCACTGGCTAGGGTATCTCTTGATCGCCCCATGTGAGTATGTTTCCCAGGCTACCGATGGTGTATACTTGTTCAAGATCGGGCTCCTAAAATTCCTTGTTGTGCCTTGAAGACTCGGCTTCTACCTGTTGTTCGCCGGGGGTCTAAGTGTTGAGTGGAGTAGTGACATTGGGCACAGACTTGTAACTTACTTTCTTGTTGGCCATACAACTGTTGATCTCCTTTCGCAGGGAGTCTTTCTTTGGTTCATCCAATTTGGGCTTGTCCTTCAGATCTTCTCCAGTTTTCGATGCGTCGAGTTCCTTTGTTTCAAGGCCACTTTCATCTTCTGTTTCCCTTTGCGGGACCTCCTTTGTTTTCACTTCAGTCTCAGGGGAAGAAATCTTCTCAGGTCCCTTTTCTTCTTGGACACACACAAGGATGTCGTGAGATGACTCTAGGCTCTCATTGTCACTATATATAGTTATGAGATTTCTCAAAGGATTAGGCACGTGTGTTTCTATTGACACCTGACCTGTCTCTAGTTGAGTTGTCCTGCCTACCAATGAATTGAGTGGTGATGTTGTAGATTCAAGGTCATCTAACCCATTGGTGTTACCAAGATTTGTGAAATCAGGGCCACCTAGCTCCTTTAGGCTTCCTTCTGGGCTATTGGTTGGAATCCTAGGTGTTATGATGAGTTTCAGATTAGCTTGCATATGCTTCATTAGCAGCTGGGCTTGCTGCAACATAAGTCCCCCCATCCCCTATACAACTTGAACTTCAGGGGAATCCCTGATTTGTACTAGGGATTCTTGATAAACTTTTATCACTTCGATGGCTTCTTGGAGATCGCCCACCGCTTCACCTGGTTCATATGTTTCCCTTGCTTCTTGGATCCTGAGGATTTCTTGATCCACTTTCTCTAAAGATGTCTCTTTCTCCTCCCAACTCATGGCCTTGAATCTGGTTGTTTTAGGATCAACCCTCCTTGGCTCCACCTCATTCCAGTATTGGGCATTTTTGGTGAAAATCTCATCTTCAAACCAGTCATGGGCATAAGGCCAATGGGATGATACCTGCAATCCATGTTTTAGGACCAGACCCTTGGGGTCATGCTTGAAAAAATGGCCAGTTTGGAATCAGAATTCCAATTGACTTAGCCCTTCTTGTTTATATCTTTCGGTGTCCTTGACCATGTAGAAGCCAATATGAAACCCATAAGGTATGAAGACCCACTTCTTATATTTTACCAAAGTAGCATTGTAGCCCCGAAAAATGTTCTGTTTTCCCAAAGGATGTTGAAGTATACATGGACCGGGAGCTCAGAGGAATGTCATCTTAAGTTCATTCCAGCAAAGACATTTTTGGTGCAAACGACGTCCAACAGATATGAGTCCATGTAGAAGGATGGGGTTTCTCCCTCTTTTGGTGTCTGAGATTGTCGTATGCAAGTTCTCAGTTGTTTGGAGATGATTTCACCCTAGTTAAAACCTATTCCAGAAATGGCCACGGTATAAGCCAGAGGCATCCACGCCTTCAAAAATCTGGCACAGTCTTTCTCCCCATGTAATCGGTAGAGAAGGGCCATTAGATAGATGTAATGCTCTCTCAGGTTGGTCATTGGGTACCAACAAGAGGTTTGATTGGTGAAATTCTTATCCTCTCTCCACCAGGACACCATAATTTTTTTGGTGTCGTGCTTCTGATAGAAACTCAAAACAAAATCAATGCTTAAACGTTCTTTTGGATCCCTGAGCTTGTAGTAACTATGAACTTCTACTAGGAGGAAAACCCCAATGCATCTACCATTATCGTCGTTAATTAAACACCTATGTGTATCATTGTGATCAATAATTCATTTCAAGAGTTCAATGCAAGGAAATACCAGAGTCCTGCTCACCACCATGTGCAAATAAGCCTTGCATACATTCGGGAGAACTTCCTCGTCAAGTTTTCTCGTGTCAGGATCGTTGTGTGGGGCATACTTGACGATTTCCTCCTTCTTGATTTTCATAAACAATTCTTCCCAGTGAGGGAATAGTTTTTTAGTCCAGATGCTCACCTCTGTGTCTCCAAAGGTCATGGGCTAGATGAAGGCCTTCTTGGTGGTTGTCTTAATGAAGGGCACTGGTTTTGCAGAAAATTCCAATTTCCTCACAACTGTTGGGGAGGACCCTTCTCCCGCCTCTAGTTCTTGCAGCTTTGGCGCTCTTGGGGATTTCGTGGTGGTGGGTTTCTTTGTAGGCATCATTCCTGCAACTGAAAAAGCATTCCTTTAAACAAGCGTATAGAGTAGTGTTGCGTAGAAACATATGAAATGAAGCGTAAAACACCATGAACCGATACATACTTGTAATTCTTGCTAAAATTGTTGTTTAATACTCACTCAACCTTGGAATCCTTCTCCGAATTGCTAGTATTTCTCCTCTGTGTGCTCTAAATTCCTTGTTATGTAGAATAGGTTCATACACAAAGACTAAAAAGATTATAACAGGAGAGATCTTATCCATCATATCAATCAGTTAATACGAGTAATGAATGCAATTCAAAACAAACTACCATCGGATCTCCACAAATAAATTCTAACTTGGTTGATGGAGAAGGCACGAAGGGAGATGCATTGTATTGGTAGAATTAAACGGTCCCTTTTAATTTGTGCACGAATTGACAACTAATGCACGATCTGTGAATTCACTATTATTTTAAATGCGTCTTACCTAACATATATTAGGGATAAAATGTCTCATCACATCCTGTCTCTCCGGTGGATAGGTATGGGGGATCAATGATCCAGCATAGTTAGAGCATGCAATTTCATTGTGGGTTATCGTCTTCATAAACCTCCGACGCCAAAAACATTTTGGGATTTGGGGATCGGTGATACCACTCTTTTACTTGCACGACGCCTACTCTTCTCATTTTTCTGTCGATGTCAAACTGGTCAGACTTTGGCGATATCTTTAGTGAAGCTTATTTGCGGGGATGAAGAACCTCTTTTTGTCAATGCCGGTGAAATTTGGCACTTGACTATTTTGGTCTTCTCAAGCTATTTTTTTCATCCTTAAATATTTTCCGATGTCGAGTTTCCTAAGCGTGTTGGGGAAAAATTTAGACTATCGATTCCTGAAGTAAATGTTAGTTCATTTTTAAAGTTAAGGTGATTTTCACATGCTCAAGCAGACTTTAAATGACTCAACATGAAAACATAATGATAAACACAGGCAATCATTTCATACTGATGCGCAATCATCTACTGCAAAAGATCAAGTTGTACCCAAAAAAGTGAAAATTTTACATAGACCTTTTTAGGGTGTGTGTTGAGTGCTCAACACATAGTTCATCGAAGCTATGCATCTACTTGTAGATTTATGCCAGGAAAAAAAGAATACAAAAAAATAATTCACACTACCATTCACTTTATTTTTCATGTTCAAAAATTGTCGCCGGGTCTAGACTTGTAACACCCAAAGTACTATCAATAGAGGGCTTAAACAACCATCGAACTGGACAAGTGTTCATCGGGGACATAATGGTCGTCTATAGCACCCACTTGGACAAGGAAAACAAAACTAGATCCATTATGCGTGTTTACATGATAGACAAGGAGGCCATGATGACAGTCACACTGACTATTCCTACATAACTTGTCCAGAAACATGCAGAAAAGATATTGCCGGGTAATGGGATATCCATTACAAATTTTAATGTATTTCCCAAAACAGTATATGATCGTTGTGATTGTGATCAAATTATTTCTCTCAACGAAAAAAGTATTGTGGAAAAAATTCTCATTGTTTTTTCAGAATATTGTTTCGCTCTAGATGCAACTATCAGCCAGCTTGCACAGAGAAATGATATTTACCCAATCGGAACCATTGGCACAGCTGTCACACTGGCAAGAAAACTTGGCTCGCAACACATTATCCATATAAAATATGGAGATTCAAATAGTGACAAGGCAATGGTACCATTCTCCATATCTAATTTTTTCCTTTACTTTTGCATGTGCATGTATCTCAGCTAGGTTACGCAAATGTTGCACTATTCCATGTTGCAGCCACAATTGTTCAATACCTATTCAAATTTGTTTTCATCAATGGAACAACAATTGCATAAAGGGAAATTTCCACTTATGCTCTTCAAAAATATAACAAAGAAAAGGGATGTTAGAGAAAGGATCTTTCACACAACCCAAGCAACATTTGTAA
>JZKD02S0439629.1:3294-17674 GCA_000966675.3 Picea glauca | reverse complement strand
GAAAAAAAAATTACAAGTTAAATGAGTACATCAATAAAAAATAACATACTAACCTTGCAAGTTCAAAATCAGAGCTATGTAGATCAAGAATTGGATTTGTTCAACCGGTGGGTGAAGGAAAAAATAAACAGCTCAAACAAAACCCAAGAACAGTGTCGCAACTATAGAAATTGTGTTGCAAAGTCTCTTAAAGTCACGTATATATAGATAAAATAGTCAACTACCCGTTAACACCGACCAATGAGATAGGAAAAAATTTCGTCGCTATTGCCACGAAAGTTTGTTGCTATAGCGACGAAAATCCCGACTAGGTTAAATTAAGATTTTCGTCGATATTGTGAAGAACTTTCATGGCAATAGCGACGAAAATCCCACCCTGTTTGAAAAAAATATGAAACTAATGGAAGCGTGGAAAATTTTCATGGAATAATCCGCTCATATGTAGTAGTGTTAACAGTCATTGATCTGTGGCTTAACACCTGATTGGTCCATGATCTCTATTTAAAGAGCATGGAGGGTCATTTTCTGATGATCGATTGTGAGAAACTCTCTTGTAAAATCTCTCTGTAATCTTTTTCTTTTTCATTAACAAACTGCTCCAAGTGGCCGCGTTGGTTGGGGTCATGGATGTTTCCCCATAGGGGTTTTACCACGTGAAAACATTGGTGTGTTGATCTTTGATATGGTTATGTGAGTGGTTACTAAAGGTGTTCTTCCTATGTTGGAATACCTGTTTTTTAGAACAGGAGCATCACCGTCACATTTAATGAGGCGTGGTGGAAGGTGACTCAGCGCACAGCACAACACACATTATGGGTTTGGATTCCAAGTAAGCGCAGCATTTAAATTTTGAAACCTTTGTAATTAAATATCCCTTGAGATCTAAATACTAGAACCATAGAATTTACATCTGGAAAGTTGTAATTGTATTTAATATTTGAAGGATTGTACAAATTTTAAGCATCGACTCATATCTAAGTTTGTAAATGTGCATTTATTGTAATGGCCTAGTGATAGGATTGTCTTTATTGAGATGTGAAAGCCCTAGAATATTCTGGAGGGAAGGCTCGAGAAGCCCCTTCATGTATAAATCAATGTAATCTATGTTTTTAAAAGTTGTTGTTGGAATGAAGAAGAATACTCTCAAATTTAATGAAGAGAGACAGTAAATTTGTTTTATGTTCTATTTGGAATTGAGTAGATTTTTTTTTATTGTATTTTTGCATATATGTGTGTGGATGATGTTTATTTAATGAATGAATTTATGATTATGTATAAGTTTCAATTATTTATCTTTTGGTAGTCTTCATGCATGGAGTGCACAGTGCCAACTCAAGGTGTGCGGAGGTCATCCTTTTATGTGTTTAGAAGCTCAGGAGATACAGTGCAATTTTGCACAGAGCAAGTGCAAGGAGTGCGCAGGTGACTTTTAAAATTCCCAAGATCAGAAGAGTTAGAGCAAGGAGTGTGTGGTCCCATAAAGTTTTAAGGGTAAAAATATCAATAGAGACGCGCAAGTGTGCACCAAGGTTCACTTCATCAAAGTGGACTAAGCTTAGGAGAAATAGCAAGTGTAAGGTTCTAGGGAGGAACTCGAGTCAGTGGAGAATTCCTTTGTCAAGGAATGAATAGACAAGATATGTTCATGTAGAGTTGAATTGCCCCACAATCGTTCGATCAAGTTGTAGGAGTGTGGTCGTTAAGTCCTGAGTCCTTTGAACTTCACCACTTCAAAAGTTTGGAGCAGTTAGTTGTTTCGAGAGCCCTGAAGCCTTGAAGCCCAGATTTAATATTAGTTGTAGGTTCGGTGGGTAAGTGTGAGTCATTATATCCCTGATACATTTGATGATTCGACACTCCAGCAAAGTTTGTTCATTGTGATTTATAACAGAGAAAGCTCGAAGCCCAGAGCCCCGAAGTCATTGTTATTCGTAGATCATGCAATGGATACAAATTCATGTATGTCTTTCGATCAAGTCTTAACCTTGACGTTTGAGAAGTGGAAGGATAGGGTAATACCTACGCCTATAGACCAAGTCGCTTTATGACCAAATTCGGTCGGTAAAGACTTCGGCGTATTTGAGCACATAATCAGTTGGAGTAAATTCTTCCAGAGCTCGAAGAAAATATATACCATTGATCAAAGGAGTAGTGTGGACCATTGATCCTCGAACTCTTCAGGATTTCAATGGTTCATCTATTCATGAGAATTCTATTGTTGAGTTTGGAGTGGAGGAACTCTAGAGCACCACAGTCCTGGAGCATTGAACAGCCCTTTTGCTAAGCGCTTGGTCCTAAGCCGTGGTCACATGCATGCTTCACCAAGAGAAGAGGGACCCTTGTGGATTTGAATTATGCACCTAGTTGTATGAGTATCATGTGGGTGAGGTAAAAACAGGTGTCTCTGGGATCTCGAAAGCTAATTCATCTCCTATGAGAAACGATCCTAGATTGAGAGGTCGCAGCGCCAGCCCATGGTCTTGACATTTGCATCACCTTCTTTTAACTCATCCAAATACTCAAGATAAAATTTGTCCACTGAATGCACTAAAACACTCTCCCTTTGATCCATGATCATTGGATGCTCATAAAGTTTCAGATTCTCTACATTTACAACTGAGTATATCTACATGTACAGTGGTAGATCTAGGAGAAAATAATTTGTGCCATTCTTATCCAAGATGGTGAAGGGTCCATATCTGATGGGCTTCAACTTCTTGCATCCCCCCTTCAATTGATATTTGTTTATGTGAAGCCACACTTGTTCTCCCACTTGAAACTAGTGATCAATTATGTGCTTATCATGGCAAGCTTTGTATTGTGCCTAACTCTTTTCCAACTATCCGTGAATTGTTTGGTGTACATGTTGAATCCTTTGAATGAACTTGCAGGCTCTGTCTTCATCTCTTCGTTCACTTGAGTCAACATCTTTTCCAAATTTCATTTCCAAGGGAGCCTTAGGTAGATACCCAAAACATGTCTCAAATGGTGAACTCTGCATGGAAGAGTGCAAGGCTCGATTGTATGCATGTTTCACATACTTTATTTGATCATCCCACAACTTGGGATGTTTGTTGCAATATCTTCGAAGAAAATGAACCATTCTTTTGCTAACAACCTATGTCTGGCTATCATTTGTTGATGGAAATCAGTACTCCTCTTCAGCTTGGTGTCCATCATTCTCCACAAGCTTGTCCAAAACTATCCAAGGAATCAAATTTTTCGATCCGTGATAATGGATGTGGGAAGTACAAAATGGACCCATACATGATGAAAGAAAACGATGAGTAGTTTTCTCAGCAGTGATATGATTTTTACGTGGAATCAAGACACACATATTTCTAAACATATCCACCGCTAAATACAAGTATTCATGACCCCTTTTTGACATAGCAAAACCCCCTATAAAATCCATGGTGATACTCTCCCAAGGATGAGAAGGAATAGGAATTGGAGTGTACAACCCCATTTTTCTATTAGTGGGCTTACAAATGCACAACACACACCCCTTTACATTCATGGTTACAATTACTTTCATTCAAGGAAAAGATAACCTCTGCAAGTGTACTACAATACTCTCTAACCCAAAATTCTCAAATATAAGAGAAGTGTAAGCTTCTCCAATTACATGCACTTTTTCAATGGTAGGAATAAAAAGTATACCAAAATGGTAGAGTAGTTTGTCTTGCAAACAAAATCTCTTCACCTGCAAACCATGGATTATCCTCTCACATACATCTTTGAAGACTTCGTCAATAACATATTGTTCAGCATAACTAACATGAGCTAAGGAAGCATTCTTCAAAATAATAGATGCAAAACTAGGAGGTCTGAAAAGAATATACGATTTCATGGCATATGCACTGGTCTCAACCTTGAATGGATGTTGAAGGTCAAGTAGAGATAGCATTGGTTCGGTGCTAATATTTTCTCCCAAAGTGTCGAAGGCCCTTTCCTATCCTCATTTTTATGTAAAGGATCAAAAGCATCGGGAGAATTAGACTTATCAAGGTATTTTGTCTTTACAATCGTAAGCACAAGGTTCTTGTAAGTATTTATGGCTCTCTTCATTTGACCTACACTAATAAGTGATGGGTTAGTTTATGTGCTATGAGCTCTAATAATATATTCCACTCCATCTTTTGTGATATGGTACTTTTTCTCTTTCTGGAAGAATATAGCTTTTATTTCATAAAGATAAGGACTCCCTATTACAATACCATAATATCCAAAGGAACCACATCCAAATCAACCTCATCTATTAACTTAGAAGCAATATCAAACATCAATCTACATTGTCTGGTAACTTGAAGTTTTGTATCGCCATGCACCCAAATAAGAGGGTAAGGTTTTTGGTGGGGTCTTGTGGCTAGCCTCAATTTCTTCACAATATCTTTAGATATCAAGTTAACTTGTGAGCCCAAACCAAACAAATTTTCAACTTTTGTGTGCTTTTTCACTACTCTTATGTGGAATAATTCACTTCTTCTTTTATCATTTTCAAGGGATGGAATTATAGAATTTGAACTAGCATGTAATGAGACTTTACCTTGTAATCCAATTGGTGTGATCTTCTCTTCATCACCTAAGTCGGAACCTAGGTCTTGTTACATTGTAGCAACAATTTTCTTCTTCCTTTTTCCACCAAATTTCTTTGGTATTAACTTCATATGCAGCTTCCAACAATGATCGTCATCGTTCCCATAATTTTGGTAATGAGTGCAAGAGGATTTCCCTTCCTCTTTCTTTGTTATCGTTGTCTTCTTGTCCTTTCCTTTTGTTTTTCTTTTGAAATGGTTTTTTGAATGCTTATGATCTTATTGTACATTATTTCCCCTTCTTTCAGGGTGAGTTGTTTGCATGCATACCTCATCTAAATTTGTGGGATTAAATAACAACATTTTGTGACGAATGTAACTGTGAAGTGCACTAATATATTTCATTAAATTCTATGGAGAATCTAAAGGAATATTCAATGCAAGTGCATGTTTCCTAAACTCCTCTATGCAACTCTGAACACTCTGACCTTGACCCTGTCTTAAATTTTTTCCATTCCATCATGGCTTTTTGAACATGACCTAGTGGATAAAATTGCTTTTTCAATGTAGATGTAAATCCAGACCATGAAGAAAGGATTTTACCATTATATTTGCTACCTTTTTAAAGTTTTCTCTCCCACCATACAAGGGATGTGTCTTCCAGCCGAAGAGAATCCAACTGGATATTCACCTCTTCCTCTTCAATCTGTTGTACATGGAAGTAAATTTCAATCTATCTAATCCAATTATTTAACTTATCTACATTAGCTTCTCAATTAAACATGGGGAAATTAAATTTGACATCAAATTTCAATAATGGATTTTTCGAAGCATTCTGATGAAAATTAGAATGATGAGAATGAGACGAAGAGCAATAAGATCTTGAATTTGAATATGGAGATGGAGGCTCAGGACAGTCTCCTGCATTTTCCCGGTTCATTGAATCATTATCCTCTTCTTTAGTTTTCTTCTTTTGTTCCTTCTTTTCCACTCTCTTCTTGTAATCTGCAAATAATTTTTCTACCATGCTTGACATCTGGTAGAAAGATATGTGGAAAGCCTTCTCATTCTCTGCACGGAGTTCTTCATCCTCTATTTTCCTTCTTCGAGTTGCACATCCAATCTATGGGTTGAAAGTCTTGAGTTTTCCTTTACCTGCTTTGAGCTTGGCCCTAGTAAGCATTCACACTCGCAATTCAAGTCAAACAACACCGCTTTGGTACCAACATGATTTGTGATCTTTTATTTGATGACCATTACATGAATTTCATTAAAGAGCATAAATAAATATAATGTGCATCGTAAACAAAGAAGACATAAATATGGAGAAAGGATGGGAAAGATGGAAATATCACAAATCTTGATAACGTATTTTGTCCAAAGAATGGACTATGTCTCTGGGCCCACTTCATAGTGGAGAGGCCTTTATACTATCTCAGCAAAAATTGACATAAATACATGGTTATACCTCAAAACTGAAAATGGTCTAAAGATCCACTGCTCGGATGCAAAATATGACTACATCGGTGTATTCATGGTGAGAAAGCATACAAGAATGACTATGAAAACATCAAATATTGTCACTGCTCATCCCAGGCCCTCATGGGATCTTCGCCTTGTAAAGCATGTCACTACACAATTATGCATGTACCTGCATAGAAAATTGTTCCATTGTACAGTGGTTGTGCGTCAGCCTCCTGTGGATGGGAAATCTGAGTTTAAGTATAATATTTGGGGCGTACTTTACCAAGTCCCACCCATGATTCGTTGGTAACAAGTGGTTAATAATAGGGGGGAGGTATCAGGGTCAAACCCGTGGGCCTCCCCTTTTGGTACTTTGCTACAATGTATTTAAAATACAGTGTAGCAATTATCTCACAATCGTATTGACCAAATATTTTATATATGGTATTCGTTGCATGGTTTATCCTCTATCCAATTAAAAACCTGTGCCAAACTTTATGATATGACTGGTGCATAGACTTGGCTGGATATTTTGGGATGTGACCATCGGTTGGTCTGGAAACCGGATTCGTCATTGGCCAGTCCAGCCACCGGATTCAACGTTCGGGCCAGTCTTCTTCTTTTTTTTTAATTTTTCAGTTTTTGTCCCTTAGCCTTCATTGGGCTTTTCTTGAGGTGCCACATGGCTCCATATGATTGGTCCATGTGGCACCCTGTGAGTGGCCCCTTCCGCTCGGTCACCAGATGACATGAGGTCCTGCGTCATTGAAAGGTGCCACATGGAAGTCATTGAGAGTTGCCACATGGAACTCCCTAGGGCTTCCACATGGCATATTTTTATTGGGCCATTTGGCCACCTGAAAATGCCAATTTAGCATGCCACATGTCAGCCTCTGGGTGGTGCCATGTCATCACGTTGACATCACCCTATTAGGGTTGACTGTTGACATCACTTGTACGGATGTTGATGTCAATGTTGACTTTGACTAGGGTTGACCCAATCTTTGACTAGCCATATCTTCTTCATTCAGACTCCTTTTCAGGTGTCATTTGCACTATTATAAATCTCTCAACAAGCTCTTCGACTTGGTGTCTTTTTTGTTGAGATTCAAGGACTTTGAATTTTTGGCCTTTTAAATCCTCCTGGATCAGTGAACGTCATAAGCCAATAATATTCAACTTTTAGAACTTTGTGCATAGTGAAATCTATAGAGAATTTCCCACCTACTAGACCATCATGTAAGTCTCTCAACACTTTATCAATGGCATTCTTCTCCAAACATCTCAATATCAAACCATCACAATTCTTCCTAAAATGAATTCCACTAACCTGCTAATATTGAGTGGATTTCAATATCAACACCCTTCTTCTCTTTGAATCCAAGTAATTGGGATATATCCATGTTGGAAATAGTATTTCATATCAAAATACCATGAATTTATGTCTATAGGTATAAATAAGATATCACCTGCATACAATAATGCTTCACTCTCCCAATGTTTCATTCTCCCAACCTACTTCGTCAACATCAACTTGATCATGTGCTTTAGCTGCTAGTTTGTAAAATCCTAATCCACAAACTATAGTTGTAGGATTAAAATCTAAGTCGTATTTCTAGATAGTAATCATCTAGTTTCCACGTCTTTCACCAAGTTCCTTCTAGATAAATAAATACCTAATCTAGATAAATAAATACCTAATAGTCAAATGCAAAACAATAGCATTATTGTGGCTCTTCGGGATGTAAGGTCTAAGTTGTTTCACCACTTTAACCAGGTGTATGTTTGTTTCTCAACTGCTAGATAATTCAGTTCAGAACCTTGTATACATGTTCTTATAAATGATATCGAAAAATTATTCCCTTATTCATCCTTATGAACGAGAAAAACAGTAAGGGAATGATCAAATGCAAACTTATAGAGGTAGAAATATTTTCCAAAGTCTACACTACTTAAGGCTGAAGCAATAGAAATGTTGACCTTGATTCTCTCAAAAGATTCTTTTTCAAATTCATTCCACTAAAATATAGTATCCTTTTTAATCATTTTTTGTAGGGGTTTACTAATTTGAGTGATTGCATCGAAATCTTGTTCCGTGACAGTGGGATTTGCATTATGTATTTTGTTCTTTTTAGGTCCACCAATATATTGTCTTTCAAAATTATGTGCTCGAGTAACTTGCCTTCTACAACATTGAAAATGATTTTTTGGGATTCAAAGAAATATCATATTATCTACACCTATCAAATATTTGATTAATATGTTGTATATGGTCAGAGCACTTCTTTGATTAAATAGTGATGTCATTCATGTAGACAACCACACTTCAATTTATTATACTTATAAAAGCAATACCTATTACATGTTGGAAAGTAGCATGAGCATTCACTAATCCAAATGGAATTATTGTGTGCGTTAAAGTGCCCCATTTGGTTCTAAAAGGTGTTTTCAATCTATCCTCATTCAATACAAGAACTCAATAATATCCCAAAATCCATTTAATAATGATTCAAAACATGCCACGAGCTATAAAATCTGCTCCTAGCAACCTTTCAAATGAGGCTAATGACAGTGAATAGAATTTCGCATCTACTTCATAATGATTTTAGAATCACCAAATACCTTCAAGCATTTAACATTCAAATCGACCACCTTCTTGAGTCCTAAGACCAAGGCCTCATACTCAGTGGTATTATTAGTTCATTCAAACTTGAGTGTACAGGAAACTAAGGTGTGCACTCCCTTTGGATCAACAAGCAAACAAATGAAACATACACCTTCTGGAAACTTAGAACCATCAAGAAAAACTCCAAATGTTAATTTCTACATCTACATTAGCATTTCTAAAATCATCTAGTTTTATTGTAGTACAATGAGAAACATCAATCTAAGAAGAAGAATAGACTATTTATTGGATGAAGAGGGTGAAGCTACAAACATGATAGGTTCATTGTTCCTCTCAATTTCATGATCATATACCTCTTGTGCCTTTCCTAATGTAGCAAATCTACCTTTACAATAAATTTATAATCATGAGTTGTTCATTAAAGTTCTATTTTCTATGTAGTTTGTTCATTTAATGGAATAATATTACATTACAAGTCGAGTAATAACCAATATCCAATCAACAATTTATGTTTAAGCTTTGTCTTATTTAGAGTATTCCATGAAAGTATTGTTATTCATTATTCAAACAAAATTAATTATCTCAAAATCATAAGGTGGGTAGCAATATATTAAGGTTGTTATGTATTACACTTTGAGTAACAACATTCTTAGTTATTACTAATTTAGTTATTACATTAAGATTCATATATTTTTCATGATATCCATTAAATAGATAGAGATAGTATATATAAAGTTCATATTATTTATATATAAGTATACGTTGGGTTTAGCATTAAGATTCATATATTTTTTATTATATCCATTAAATAGATAGAGATAGTATATATTAAATTCATATTATTTATATATAAGAATACGTTGGGTTTGGGTTTATATTATTTACATGTAAGCATTAGAATGAGTATGTGCTAAATTAACAATATAATATAATATTATTTTTTTTATGAATCGATGCATGTAGTTAGCACTTTCCCATTATGAAAATTTATTATGATGAATTTGATACGTCAAACAATTCATGGAAGATATCTTTTGACTAAATAGGTACTATTAGGGTTATTTATTCCATCAAAATCACCCAATATTTACACATGGTTGCAACCCTAAGAAAAAACTCAGTTAAGCTAGAAAGCAAGACAATATGTAGGAGAGGAGAACATCTTTAGGGGATTTGAATATTGGTGAAGGGAATAGTATCATCCATGCTTTAGCAACCAACAATGTTCAGTATTATGCTTTGAGTGGCAATATCCTTAGTTATTATTAATTTGGTCTTCTGGATAACAATAAGATTCATATACTTATTGTGATATCCATTAAATAGAAAAAGATAACATATATAGGGTTTATATTATTTACACATAAGCATGTTTAAGGCTTATATTATATACGTATAGGAATTAGAATGAATCCTGAATCCGTGTTAAATAAACAACACTATTAAATAATGAAAAAATGGGCTTAGGTCCCAGAAAAGTAACATCATTGATTTCATTGATCTAAGCATTGCAATGCTAATTTTTTCATATTAAGAGTGATATAGATCAAAAAAATGAAAACCATAAGTGCTACCAAGAGAAAAATAATTTCAAGGAATGAAGTCACAACATTATGGTGTCATGGATGTCACATAAATAGAGACTACTAATAGAAAACCAAAGAAGTAAACCAACCCAAGAAAACCTTAAATCCAATTTAAGGAAAAGATAAAAATGGGAAGAAGATCATCTCTCATGGAGTTTCCATTCTATTTTCAAGAACTTTGGTACGGTGATTATTAACTGTTCCCTGCTAGTAGATTGGTATACTATTGACAGTCAACACAAAAATAAATAAGTTTTACTCCATTAATCTAAGAAACATCTAAACTAAGGTTTGGAGAAGGAGAAATAGAAAATTGTGTAATTCTCTCCTATTAAAAGTATTCTAACTGATTTTTGATATGGAGGAGCAGGAGGAGAAGGACTATCTATCTCCAATGAACCTACACACAAGATAAGAAAAAATATTCTCTACTCCACAACACAAACCTTATATCTAGTTCAAGTAATCAAGATAGAAATTTTCCAATCTACTTGATCATTCAGTGAGATAAATCACATGCATTTAAATAAACACCACTAAACCAAGACAAGTAAATATAGTGGAGTGAGAAAGGAGATCATATAACAAGAAGAAATAGATTACAGCAATAAGATCATACATTTGTGTGATTAGATGGATCTGAATCCCTTCCCCTTGGGTTCATTCCTTTTAATTCTTTCTCTAGTTTGATGGTCTTCCACAAGTCTTCAAAGATCTTCTCTTCAATATTCCACAAGCAAATTGGACAATTAAAAGAAAAATTGTAAATTGGGAAACCTTTCGAATGTCAATAAGAGAGACATAGTAGGATAAGTTTGATATACTCCAAGGATGAATATCCATAGTCAAGTGTAAAGGAGGCCCTTTTATATCCTTAGGGTTCATCCTAAGGTTTGTACACGAGTGATAGGTTCATATTCTATAAATTTCTTGAAATATTCATGCAATGGGAAAACCATAAGTGATCAAATATGAAGAAATCAACTATGGGGCACTCCTCAATCAATTTTGACCCTATGAAAGGACACAAGACTCAGTTTTACCCGTTATGAGAATTTTAGTGCTTGTTTTGAAGAGAAAAATAATGTTGTTCATTAAAATCAATGAAAACTAACTGTTTTTAAATTTTTGGGTCAATTCCACAATTCCATACTAAATCAATTGTCATCTAGAAATTCATTCCGAGAATAAATTGTTTTGTTTCAATTAATTCAAATGTAACGTTCTCCGACCCAGTTGAGGTCCATTACATGTGGAATACTCATAAAAATTAAAATTTTATGCTAACTATTTTCATGTATCTTATCAACTACGAATTAAAACCAGGTTTAAACTATTATCTGATACCATTAATTAGATGCACCTACATCATGCTAAAATCACACATGAATGTAGTTTACTAATTCAACACAACATCATATAAATCATTCTCAAATACATAGAGTTCATGCACAACAATTTAACTCGTAAATAAATACATAAAAAGATAAAACACTTATCTTTTAATTTTTTTTTCAAATGGATACTAGGGACGGACGTTCCACCCAACCATGGACTTGTTGTTCCAAATATCAACAATGAGTCACCCCTCAGTTGGGGCCAGTAATCCACAAAAGAGGGTGGTCTTTCATTGTCCACTCACAACTCATAAATCCCACAACCCACTAGTATTCTCCTACATCTAACCCGATTTTCCACCAGCTCTCTTCCTCTCGACCTGCCCAACCCAAGGAATGTACCCCTTCATTGATCTCAGTACCTCATCCATCCCATTTTTTTTAGCAGGGTCTCTCTGGCACAGGTAATCGATAATTTATCTATTGGGAACTGAAGGGAACTCACTGCTAAGAAAACTACCAACAACAAACACTTGTTGTTATAGTGGAACTCACTCAAGAGTTCACTCTTCAAACTTAAAAACTTGGATCTTCGGTCTGCAGCTCTAAAACGCTCCAAAACTCTCTAGCATGCTCTAGAATTCTCCCTCCATGGTTTTTCCATATTCCATCTCTTTGTCTTCCTCCCCTACGTGTTGTTCATGCCAAAAACATTGATTATCTAAAATTGGTGTAAAAACCCATATGAATTTATCTTCTTTGGATTACTTCCTTGAATCACACACTTCTCCAAGCTAATTATACTCATCCCCCATGCTTCTAATAACTATGGGATGTGACTTCTCACACCCACCCTCTTACATGCATTCAATGATTGGCTTTGGGGACACTCAATCAGAAAATAGAGTTTAATACATAGTCATAATAAAATTTATGAATGTGGGTGGAATTAATAGACATGGGAAATTTCCCCTTGGACCCCTCTCTTAGAAATTCTCTTGGACCCTCCCCTCTCTTTTGGATTAATTCATCCCCCATATCTTCCCATGTCCCCTTAGCTGTTGGTATCACATTTTATTATTAAAATTCAGAAATACAGTTTGCATATACATCACTTGGTTGTAGCCACATATATCCACATTAAGCATTAATTAAAATGAGGATTGTAGTGGGGGTGTTACATTCCCCCTCCCCTACAATTGTGTTCCATCCTCGTTGCACACTATGTTGATATACATATAAAAGTTTACATCACAATGCTTAAAGAAATAAAATTTTGCAATTTCGCATCTCCAACATCAATTCAAACCAAAATCCCATGTTCTTCTCAACCCATTGACCCAAGGAATGCACCATTAGTTTATCAAGGATAACCTAAGGAATGTTCCACTCTTTATCAGGTCCCCCAGTACAGGTTGGATAGGAATCTAAATTGTGGTTTCATAACTCTACTTACTCAAAATAGATTCTTGCAATATATTTTCTTCAAAATTGACAAAAAATTGTGGGTATTTCTCCTGCATGTTTTCTTCATGCTCCCATGTAGCATCTTCAGGACCGTAGTGGGTCCATTGACATTTTACCATCCCTACAGATTTTTTCTTGAGCACTTTGACTTTCCAGTCTGTTGGAGCCGGAAGTCACTCCTGGATTGCTTGCAGGAGCAGAGCCCAACTCCCATCAGTTTAATGTCACGGTTTTCTTAAAGGGTGATCAAATGGAGGAAAACTCAGAACAATATCATTCCAACTCAGAAACTAGGCCAAGCATGCATGGACGAGTGAGGTCTTAATAAACTTCAAACAGTGAGTCGTAGTAAAGGGTGAGTAGGGGGAAGACTTGTATGAGAAAAGTGCGAGAGTCTATCATAAACATCCGGTTTGTAACAGACTGGAGAAGAAAGCATTTGAACGCAAGATCCTTTTACATCCGAACACAGAGGACCAGAGGGCACAATAATGTCATAACAAATCCTTTATCATAACAAGACTGTTCAGTCCACGCGAATCCTTCGACTGCGGACTCTCTGGTATGAGATAGAACATAGATGGAAAAAGGAAATTGTTTGTCATAAACCAAGAAATCTCAAACACAGAGGCATAACAAGGAAACCAGAATATTTGCTGAAACTTTACAGTCGGGAGCTTAGCTCTACCATCGATCGATACAAAAATGGTGAAAACGCCTTCATATACTAAGAACTACAACAGCAGCAAAATCAAGACACTGCATTGAAGGCTTTGCGTCTGCATGGCTTTCTGAAAGTCAACCTCTAAAAAGATCGTGCATCTTATGTCAGACGCAATCTGACTCTTTGACAGTTCCAACGGTGAATCGACGTGCCCTTAATTCATGGTCGTGCATTCCCATTATGGCGGAAGCGATATCTAACCACCGCCAACCACTTCAATAACTGCTTCATCAGGATTGAGGATGGTCCAGCCAACTTGGCACCTTCGGGACGTGGAGTAACTCTCATGCCGCCACCTCGAATAATTGACTGGCTCAAAGGATATGCGTGGAGGCCAGCACGGAAGGTGGGGTACGGGAATGGAGTGATGGGGCCGAAACTGTGAGGGCGTGGACGAAGTGGCGAGGTGTGCGAAGGATGATAGAAGGTGGTTCGTGGCGAAAAACCTCAGTGGGAAGGAGGGAAGATGAGGGATAACGATCTCACCTTTTGGTGAGGGGCCGACATGGAGAGGAGCGGGACAAATGGCAAGCAGCAAGTGGATGATGAGAAGGAAGGAGGACCACGTGGACCAAAGAGGGGAGGTGGATGGATGACATGCGGCAGCAGGAGAAAGGTGGAAAGGAGGATGACATGAT
>JZKD02S0439618.1:0-17674 GCA_000966675.3 Picea glauca | reverse complement strand
GATAGCAAAGGTAGTTCAAGACTCTCAGTTAGGTGAAAGAGTGGGAGATGAAGATTTCCCTAATCGTGATGCAACTGACATTGTAGAGTTTTGTAGATTGATGGTGAACCAGTTAGAAGAATTTGTCTATAGACCATTGAAGAAAGAGACAGTTCTAAGATACTCAAGAACAAAGCATAAGAAAGACACTTCGGTTAGTAGTGGCCCTTGTAGCCACTTGCCATATCCTTTTCTCTAACAAGTGGTAAGGCATTTCACTACATATCAGTACGCAATGGAACCTAGAGCACTTATGTGAAAGGGTGTCTTGGAAAATTTTGTTGAATTATAAGAGGTGACATGACAGTTTGTGGAAGTGTTGGAGGCATTTGTATTGCTTAGAAAACTTGTACAAGATTGTTGAAGTGTGTATGGAACTTACTATTTTGGCATGAAAAAGTGAATTTTCATGGGTTGGATGCAAAAATTGGACTAATCAACCAACTAGTCCAAAACATGGATGTCGATAGTGTGCAAAGACATGGAAAAATGGGTCGAAGTATTGACGACATAGTAGGTTTGGAGAGGTACAACACTTGAGAAATTGTATGATCTTTTTAATGAAGGTTGGGTTGCAGTAGCAGAAGAGAGCCATGATAGTGTTGACACTTGGATTGTAGCAATATTAGGCAACTACAAAAATGTTGACACTTGTGTTGAGGCTACAACAAAAGGCAATAGAAACAAGCTAGACATCCAAGAGGCATTTTGGCAAAATTTGGGAAAAGGAACTTTGTTCAAAGGAAGAATTAGACAATTCATAGTTGCATAACAATTTTGGTAATGACATTGTGGAGCAATTGAAGAAATCAATTGTGGATGCATGAGTCTGAGTAGTAGAATTAGAAGACATTGATATCTTAAGGATGTTGTTGAGGATGGAAATGACTTTAAGGCTCTAGCCATGAATAGCTTTGGGCACATCCACCACACGATCACCTCAATGGTTATTGATTGGATGAATGGACACAATGGAAGGTTGATGGCTACAAGAGTCTATTTAGGTATCCTTGCACGATGGAAAGGTGAAACATAGACATATTGGGCACCCTTGCTCAGACTAGGCACACCATAGACCTTGGAAAATTGCATTAGTTAGATGCACCTAGAGAATATTGAAAGGTAACTTTGTAAGGGAAGGAAAATAAAGTTATCATGGATGACTTCATCCACAAGAATGCACTAAGGATGACAGAAAAAACTAGTAAGAAGAACTTACTATCTTATAGATGACTTGGTCACACTCAAATGGGCACACGTGGTTGAGCACATGTTGGCTAGACATACTTAGTATCTTAGTAGGTGCACTTGGATGGACACATATTGACTAGGTGAAACTAGACACACCTTGTCAGGTGCAGTTCTTGGGTGCACTTGGTGGTGGGTACACCTTTAGACAATTGAAGACATGTGGAATTTGCAACACATAATGATTTGATGCAAACATCAGTGGACAAGTCATGTGGACACAATTGAGTTAGGCAAGTGGGCACTTAGGTCCACCTTTGAGTTGAAGGGTCTTGCATGTGAAAGGAAATTCTCATATAAAAGGGAGGATGCCTCAAAGGTCCTAAGTCATTCAAGAAGTCATTTTTCAAAAGAGTGTAAAAGAGATCTACGATTGTGCTAAGTTTTGGGGATGGTACAGTGGGGTGAATTTTACTAGTTGAGTGAAAAGAAGAAGAAGATGGGACTTGGAGGAGGCAAGCCTACAATTGCTTCAAGGGTTTGATTGATAGTCCTTGTAGGCAGTTGTGCCTTTTGTAATTGTAGTATGTAAAAGAGTCACAGACAATTGGCTTGGATCCTTTGTTGTACATTGTAACATTCTTCATCTAAATAAAGATTGGGCACCTTCCTTGGGTGTTGCCTATACATGTGTGTTGTGGATTCTATATGTGTTGAATACTATTGTCCCTTGTAATCCATTGTGTTGGCTAAGTATTGAAATATTGGCTAAGTGCTAAAGTGTTGTCAGGATGTTTTAAAGGCCATAGTTGGATGTGTTCATGTTGTTGAATGAACTTGGTTGAGTAGGACTTAGTTGCATTTCACAAAATGTAGATCAAGGTGAAGTTATGGGTAGACCTTAAGTGAAGGTGCATAGTTTGGTTTTAATAGTCATAGGTTGTCCAAGCCTTTGCAGTTGAGGCAATGTAGTGATACACAACCTTAGGTGTCGAAATAGACTTGGGACAAACACAAGTTTTCAAAGAAAAATTCAGGTAGACTATAGGTTCATGACAGGTGGCCAGTAACACCTATAAAGAGAACCAAGTTCCCTCTCCTAACCTCCTTCAAACTACAAGGTTGACACCTTAGAAAATGGATGAAAGAATAACAAAGGGACCATGTTCAATTGTGACAACAAGTATAGTAAGGGGTGTAAGTGCAATGACATGAAATTATTCTACATAGATTGTGAAGAGAAAGAAGATTAAGAACTAGAATTGTCTTAGGATCTATAACTCGAAGAGACTACTCCCACCATATCTTATCATGCATTGGATAGCATTAACACTCCTCGAACTCTTAGGATAGAAGGGTATGTAAAAAAGAAAAGGTAACAATGTTGATTGATTATGGTAGTACCCATAAATTCGCTAAGTGCAATATAGCCAAACTTCTCAATCGCATTATATATCTAGCACCAGAGGTTCAAGTAATGATTGTAGATGGCGGTACCATAAATTAGTCAGAGAAGTGTCATAGTATTAAACTCACTACGGGGGAGTATTCATTGGATATTCCAATGATTGTAATCAAAATGGGAGGTGTTGATGTTGTATTAGGGGTCTAATGGTTACAATCATTGTGAACAATGGATCTTAATTTTTAGGAGCTTTTCATGAGATTTTCCTCAAAAGGAAAGGAAATTGAACTTAGAGGTATCTAAGGGAAACCATGTAAATTGATAAGCTCTAACATCGTGACAAAGTTGTTAAAAAAGGGGGCACCATGGTGTAATTTCACAATTGTGCTCAGTTCAAGCATATAAACTCCCCATTCCCTTGGAACTCCAAGAGTTATTGACAATCATTCCAAGGTATTTGCAAATATTCCTAAAGATCTTCCACATACTCGAGAGCATGATCATGGTATTCACTTGCAACATGGAATCATACCACCTAGCATTAGAACTTACAAATATCCATATTCCCAAAAGAGTGAGATTGATCATATGGTTCAAGAAATATTAGAGGTTGGCATCATTTGACCTAGCCAAAGTTCTTTCTTTTCACCAATAGTGTTTGTTTACAAAATGATGCTTCATGGTGTGTGTGTCCAAATTATAGAGAGGTCAACAAGATCACCATTAAATCTAAGTTTCCTATTCTGGTCATTGATGAATTATTAGATTAATATATGGGAGCAATTTTTTTTAGCAAGTTGGATCTCCATTCTAGATATCATCAAATCAGAGTGAAGTAAGAACACATCCCCAAAACAGACTTTAGAACAATTGAAGGTCATTATGAGTTTTGCATGATGTCATTTGGTTGTACTAATGTCCCTTCCACATTTCAAAGCTTAATGAATTCTATTATCAAACCCTTACTCATAAAATTTGTGTTAGTACTTTGTGATGATATACTAATCTACAACAAATCTTGGGAAGAGCATGTACAACATGTTGACACGGTCTTATAAATAATGGACGAGAAAAAAACTATATGCAAATCCTTCCAAGTGCGCCTTTGATGTCTAGGAAGTGGAATATTTGGGTCATATGGTGTCTAATGAGGGAATCAAAGTGTTCCCTAACTAAATTAAAGCTATGGAGGAATGAAAAATTTGCAAAACCTTGAAGCATCTTAGAGGATTCTTAAGATTGGCGAGCTATTACTACAAATTTGTTGAGAATTATGGTCAAATAGCAACATTATTGAAAAATAATGTATTTTCTTGAACTTGAGAGGAAAACCAAGTTTTTAAAAAGATTAAGGAGGATACGTGTAGAACTCATGTGCTAGCCACACCCGACTTCAATTTTTTTTTTATTGTGGAGTGTGATACCTTGGGATAGTCATGCATTGGTGCAGTTTTAATGCAGGAAGGAAGACCACTTTCCTTTGAAAGCTGACAACTTTAAGGAAGAAAATTACTCAAACCCATTTGTGGGAAAGACAAATATGCCATGCTACATGCAATTACGAAATGGTAGGCTTACATAATAGGAAGACACTTCAAGGTAAAAATAGATCATGATAATCTAAAATACTTCATGGGATGCTAGGCTATGACTTTCAAATTATATACAAAAAAGGAAAACAAAATGTGGTGGTAGATGCACTTTCAAGGAAAGAAGCCTTACATAGTGGTATTTCCATTCTATGAGCTAATTGGGTGGAATAAGGAAGGATAGAATGGCAGCAAGACCACAAGAAATCAAATTTTATTCAATAACTATAATAGGACCCTAGCGCATCATATAAATATGTATGGAATAATGATTCATTCTTGTATAGGGATCACTTATAATTATGTAGGAATTCCTAACTCAAACATAAGGTCCTTTTGGAACTACCCACCTCTCTAGTAGGGGACCTTTTAAATAATATTTAGAATGTTTGGTTTACCAATAGAACACATGCCAGACAACCAAGACCCCGAGTGTTCCAGAACCATTACCCATACCAAGTTAGTGCTCGGAACAGGTCTCAATAGATTTTATTGTAGGTCTATCAAAGTCTAAAGGAAAGGTGGTGGTGGATCAACTCAAAAAGTGTGTTTCTTTTTGCTCTCTTTATCATCCTTTTAAAGGAAGTACAATGGTTGCAACATTCATGGAAACAATTTAGAAGTTACATAGAAACCCCAATATTATTGCAAGTGACATAGATCAAATTTTCATGGGTAATTTTTGGACTGGTATATTTTCTTGTCTTGGTACACAATTGGCTCGTAGCTCATTTTACCATCTTCAATATGATAAACGAATTGAGATTGTGAATAAGTGTCTAGAAGGTTAATTTGGTTGCTTTACATATGATAAACAAACATAACGGGTCAAGTGGTTACCCTTAGCAAAATGGTGGTACAAAATGTCCCCATTTACAACACTCTATGATATCATCCTCCATCAATAGAGAGAAAGATAAGTTTCAAGTAGTAGAGGATAACATGGAACACCAACAAGAGGTTCTCCATCTATTGAAGGACAACTTGGTTGTAGCGCAAAACATGATGAAACAACAAGGTGATCGACATAGTAGCGAAAGGAAATTTAAAACGGGTGATCGGGTATTTATGAGGCTACAACCATATAAACATATGTCCCTCAAGTATCAAAAGAAGGACCATAAATTAACACCCAAGTAACATGGTCCCTATAAGGTCTTGCAAAGGATTGGTAGTATGGATTACAAATTGAAGTTTCCTCCACCTTCACATGTTCATCTAGTCTTCAATGTTTCTTATTTAAAGAACCTAAGTGGTGAAAAGATCCTAGTTTGGAATATTTTTCCAAAGATTGATGAAGAAGGGAAAATGATACTAGAACCTGAAAAAACCATTAAAACATGGATAAAAAAAACTAAGGAATCAAGAAATTACTTCATACCTCATCAAGTGGAAGAACCTTCCAGTAGACGATGCAAAATGGGAATATGTGTTCTTCATGTAGAAACATCCACAAAGTAATCAAGTGTCGAGGGAAACAATTGTTTGAAGGGGAGGGGCATGTTAAGACCTAGATATTGATACATCACATTTCTATTGTTATATTAATTTTGTCTTTAATGGTTGGCTAGGCCCCTTGATTGTAATTATACCATTTGTCTTCTTTATATATGAAGGAGACACAACTTTAGAGATCTTCTCATCTTATGCATTTGTTATTTTATAAAAGGAGGTTGTCCCTTCGAAGAGGCTTATTTTTTATTCATATTCTCTTTCATGCTTAAGGCGTGGAGTTACTTCTTCTTTCTATTTTTATGTTATTTGGGGTATTTAGTACATAGAACAGAGGAATTCACTAATTCAATCAAAATAAAGAGAAAGAAAAGTCATATATAAAATGAAAAAGATATAAACAAAATGAAATGAAATGAAATATTGTCACTTTTTTATTTCTTTTAAATTTTATTTTTTTTTATTTCATTTTATTTTTAATTTATATTTATGATTTTGAAAGGAAATTTTTACTTAGTTGAACGGTAAGGTATAATATAAGATTCATTGACTATATGTGTTAATAAGATATCTTGCACATCCTTTAACATATAAGCACTAACATAATAAAATCAACAAAATATAAAGCTTTTATTTCTCTTTTGTTGATGTGTGTGTGTGTGTGTGTGTGTGTGTGTGAATTGGGTTTAGATTGGGTGGTTTGGAGGAATGATTGTTATCCTCGCCATCCAAGTTCAATTCCCACAAGTGACATGTTGAAATATTAATTAGTATACTATTGTAATGGCTTCAAGCCTTATTGTTAATCGGCCTTGTGCCCTGGAGATTCTAGGGTTTACCTTGGGTACCATCCTCGAAATGAGGAGAAGTACTCGATGGTTTTCCCTAGGATTTTTAACCTCATAAATACACACACACACTTGATAGGATATCCATTCCATTCAATTACAACTACACCCAAGATGATATAAATTTTCACAAAGTAGTTGTTAAAATATTCTCAAACAAAAGGGGTCGATGAAGATCATCTCATTTAGGGATTGGATTATGAAGAAGATCCCTTCAAGGGCCTCCATATATTTTCATACCCAATGCATAAGGGAGTATGGTTGTTTTACAACCTAGATGATAAGGACCTGGAGTCTCTAGGGTACACAAGCTCACGAACAAAAAATGTAGGTAATGATGACCCTGTGGGTGGTCATAAGGTCTCGTTGTTATTTGTAGGGCTAGACGAAAACCTTGCCTCCTCTAGTTTATCTTGGTTTTATTTGGACAAAGCTCATTTGTTGATCTCCCAATGCAAATGTCAAAGGTATAAATCTACAGACTTTGGAAAAGGGGATTATTCATCCAACCCAACCCTCTCGGTCAGTGGTTAGTGCACCATTTAGTCAGGTCATGTGCATTGATAATTCTAGTTTGGAGGTATCTTTAAGTCTTGAGGGTTCGCCAGTGGAGAAGGTTCAACTATCTGGAGGAGGGTTTATTGGTAGAGGGCTTGATCTAAGTCCCTCGTGTGGGGTCTCACAGTTTGTCCTACAAATTCAACCCACGATGGTAGCTTCCAAAGTGAATAGGTCTCACAAGGTGGTCAAACAACGTCAATCACATATTAAAATGGTGATTAGAGAGGATGTTAGGCTTGAAAAATCCTTGGAATGCTCATGCAAGGTCCTTATTAGTAGGTTTCATGGGACATATATTTCAAAGCATAATCTTAATTATTGGATCTATAAAGTCTAGATTGCAAGCCTAGGATATATCTTAGTCTTTCACCTACTATATAGAGGGTGGATGTGCTTGCTATTTCATTTTTTTGAACATTCTCATAAAAGTTTAGGTGGGAAGTGGTAATGGGGAACAACTTGTCTATCATTGTAGACATGGTCTGCTTGCTTTGATCCTAGACTAAAAGTTGTTAGGAGGATTCAAGTTTGGGTAAAGCTTAGTTTACCTTTAGAATCATGGTTAGAGAAGGTATTAAAGAAAATTTGTGACTCCCTGAGTAAGAATCTGGACATTGATTTATTGTTTCAATCAAGTGTGTATCAAACAATTGCCAAATTGCTAGTGAAGATGGATGTTATTGAAGGTTTTCCATCAAGTTTGGATATTGTGGTGGGAATTTTTTCTTACACTCAATTGGTGGATTATATGAAGATCTCATTTCAGTGTGTCTACAATCACATTTATGGTCATGTAGCAAAATATTTTTCTTGACCCTTTACATTGGTCTGATGAAGGTGGGTTGAGTAAGGTTTCCCTAGAGAAAGATATTTGAAATCTAGAATAAATTCAGGTAAGTGCATCAAAGGAAAAAACATGAAGCCTTGGATTTGGTCTCTATTCCAAGGGCTACAATCACTATCACATAACAAGAGCATGCAAGGACACAACCTTCAATTGTTCCTTGAAGGGCTGAAAATATCTATAGCCTCAAGGACTCTATCCCAATTTTGGAGAATCAATCACATAAGACTATAGGTAAGTCATTTGAGCTTGTCTCTATTTTTTATTCCCCTTCTGAAAATGTTATTCTAGATATCATGAATAGGTAGGTTTGGCCATCCCCAATGTAATTGCCTGTGAAGGGTCCCAGGGTCAAAATTAAAGCTAGGGGGTCATGGAATGGGCATGACACGTTGCTTCTTCTTTAGGAAAAGATCATTCTTCACCGTCTTTCTAGGAAAATAAGAGACTTTTTTTTTCTCACCCCATAGTGACTCTGCTATGGAGGTTTCTAGTTCTTGTGGGGTGCAAGAGGGTGGGAGTACATGCAGATATTTTTTGAGATCAAGAAAACAAGAAAATGAGGTGATTACCAAAGGTTTTGTTAGGAGGTTAGGGGTTAGGTATGGATCTTGTAAAGGACCCACCCTCATCCTCTATAGGAAGGAAATCTTTCCTTCAACTAGCTCAAACGAAAGTGGGGAATCTACTAGAGTAGAAAAGATGATAGATTTATTCAAGCATAAGATTGATGAAGAAGGGTTAATATATATTAAGCATATTAGGTTAGTTCCTACTTAGTAGAATAACATGGTAGGAGAAGTTGGTATTTCTAAGAGGCTTGATAGATTCCTAATTTTAGAATCTTTTTTGAATGAAATTGATAGAACCAAACGTTTGGGTGAAATATAGAGGAGGTTTGAATCATTCCCCTATTCTCATCCAAATGGAGAGTGGTGATGGTAAGCTTTCCAATTATTTCAAATTCAATCCAATTTAGTTGTATGGTGAGGATTTTTAGGATTTGGTGAAGAAAGAGTGGGTGAGTTATGATATGAATGTTAGGTACTTTTCTAGCTTCTAATTTGTTGTTGCACTCAAGAATATAGAGGGAGTAGTGGTTTCTTGGGTTTGATAAAAATGAAGGCATGGATAAAGACTTGAAGGATGTTGAGAATCAAATTTAAGATATGTTTGTAAAGAATGAGGATGGCATATTTATGGAGGAGGAGAAAGTAATACTTTTAGATCTGAAAAGAAAGAAGTATATGATTTTAGAAGGGTGAGAAGCAGAATGGAGAATGAAGAGCATAGTAGTTTGGCTCATGAAAGGTGATGAAAACAAAAAGATTCCTTCATAATTTTGTAAATTATAGGAAGAGGGTGAATACTCTCTAGGAAATGCAAAATCAAGTTGGCATCATAGTTATCAAGTTCCTTGAGATAGAGTGCTTAGGAGTCAAGTACTTCAAGTCCATTTGTAAGGAGCGAGAGAGGGAAAATATCAAAGAAATTCTGAATTTAACTTCATATTTTCTTAGTTTTGTGATTGAGGAGGACAATCAAATGTTAATGGTGGAAGTTATAAAGGAGGAATTGAAATTAGTTCCATATTGTTTCAAGAAAGACAAAATATTAGGTCTAGATGGTTGTCCTATGGAGTTTTTTATTCATTCATTGAGGAAGTTAATAATAGTGGTAAGGTTTTAGGATCCCTTAATTCCAAATTTCAAACACTTGTCCCAAAAAGGGAGAAAATTGGTTCATTTGATGAATTTCGACCAATCACATTGTGTAAATGTGTATACAAAATTGTTGCTAAGATTCTAGCTATAAGAGTCAAGAAGATTTTTTAGAAGTTATATCCTAGGAGCAATTTGTTTTTTTGTCTAGGAGGTAGGTCTTTGAAGCAATTGGGGTAGCATAGGAAGTCCTTCATTCCATTAGATCCAAGAATCATCCAACTATGGTGCTAAAGTTGGATATGTCTAAAGCATATGAAAGAACTAGTTATTCATATCTCATGTTGATGCTCTTATATGTGGGGTTTATCCTCTTAGTGATAAAAGGATAAATGAGGCACATTTATTCGATATCTTCCAATGTTATCATAAATGGTTCTACCTTAATTTTTTTTACGCCTTTCAGGGTCCTTTATCATAGGTGTCCCTTGTCACCCTTACTATTATAGTTGGTTTATAAGGGTCTGAGTAGGGATACCAAGGAGGTAAAAAGAGAAAGGTCAATCACTAGAGTCAAAGTGATGGGTCTCTATTTTTAACTCTTTTTTTAATCGTAGATGATGTATTATCATTCACAAGTTACAATCTTAGGGAAACTTATAAGTTGTGATAAATTTTAGATACATATAGTATTGCCACCAATATGGAATTGAATGATCATAAATCCACTATATGTTTTAATGGGTTTGGACTCGGATTTAGAAGAAAGGTCGATCAAGACTTTTCCCTTTAAGATTTTGGACATTTAGGATGTATTGAGATATCTAGGTTTTCTTCTGAAACCAAATGATTACAAAGAGAGACTAGAGTTGGTTGCTGGAGAAAATTGAAGGCGGGATAAATATTTAGTGTAATAGGTGGTTGTCTATTAACAATAGGTTGACTCTTATAAAGTAAGTTCTATAAAAAAATTCTATGTTTTGGCACTCCTTGGTTTATATCCTATAAGGATTTCATGAGAAATTAGGAAGGTATGCTTGAAATTTATTTGGTCTAATTGAAACGAAAATGATGGAATTCCCTTAGTCAAGTGGAAATATTTAACATAACCTAAGGAGGATGGAAATCGTGGCTTAAAGAACATTCACCTTTTTGTCACTTCTTTGGCGACTAAAAGTTTATGGAGAATCCTTACCCAAGATAGTTTGTGGAGGAAGATTATTGTCAAGAAGTATATAAAGCTAAGGAATTTCTTGGATTGGATCAAAACTCTATGGAAAAATAATATAAATTTCACAAATCAATGGAAGGAACTTCTTTCCTTCCATGTGATTGGATTCCATGTGGTATGGAAAGTTGGTAATGGAGAACATTTCATAATTGGTAATGATGCAATCCTAGGTTGTGGAGACATAATTATTTCCCTAATAATATGATTGTTGTTGAAATACATTTTAGTTCAGCATAACACAGTCTAAATTAGATTTCAGCCTCCTATAAATATCCAACAACCATACAGCTGTAATTTATGGGCGGAAACACTATGAGACAAGTTCTGAAATAAAATAACAACGAAAATAATACTTATATCAGCAGATTGTAACCCTCATTTAGCACAAAAATCTATGCATAAACACTTGAAGAAATACACAAAAAAATTATGGACAGTTTTGAGGAGAAAGAATGTTTTATTCAACTCAAGGAAATTCATAACTATTACAACAACAAATAACATCAGCATAAAACACATACTTTCACTTGTTCTAGCAAGGCTCTGCTCTATACAAACAATCCCAGACTGTATCTAGAAAAGATAGTCATGACTGTAAGGCATGTACGGCCCAAGAAAGCCAAAAATCCTTCACAAATAGTCATCGTTCTGCATAGAAAATTGTGAAAAAAGAAAATGTACGGAACATAAGATAAAAACTAAGCAAATGTGCATTGGAAATTGTGGCAACCTGTTGTAGAATGACAACCTCGATTTATGTTCCCTCCCTTTTTTGTACGACCAACTTACATAGTTGTACAACCTCTTCTTCTGATGTTGTACANTTTTTTTTTTTAAACCGAAATTTTATATATATAAAAGGCACGACCGAGATCGCATAGTACAAAAAAGGGTACTGGTAGAGGATACCAACAACAAAATTTCCATCAAACGTTTACAACAAATATTTTGTCAATGATTCTACTTCTTATATCTAAGCTTTTCGATTCGGTCTTAGAACTATCTTTCGGCAATATTTGTTTATGCCATTTTTAAAAAATTTTGAAGTGCCTTACTGATCTTGTTAGGCCCGGTCTTCCTCTGGAGCTCAATATTCCTCTAGTGGGGGCTCGAGTGCTACATTCAAATCAAGCAGAATTGGGTCTGCCCTGCTTCCTGTCTCCTTGTTCTGGCTTTGCGCTGAAGAGTTGGATGGCCTGGCTTCCAAAATTGTTTCCATGCGCTCCCCTTGGTGTCTGAGGAAGTTGACTTCATCTTGTAATGTATTGATTAAGGTGTGATGCTGAGCTAGTGTATCCAGAGTGAAGGTGAGTTTGGAGCTATGAGAATCCAGACGTAGTGCCATTTTTTGAGTGATGGAGAAGTTATCATCCACCAATTCATCCTCTAGTCTTTCGCGAGTTGGGCGATGTGCCATATTTGCAAATAAACAGACTATAAATACCCTCCTCTAATTACTGATGTTTCCTTTGACTCAGTCAAGGTTAGCGCTGAAGTTGATGTTGCTTTCTTTAATTTTACTTCTGTTGTGGTTGTCTCTATAACTATCAATGTCAATATTGTCTCTGTATATGCTTCCTCTTCCTTCACCATTGTTGGAGTTGCCTTGGACTGTGGAGTACCTGTCGTTGATGTCGCTGGCCAAGATACCTCTAGCACGTCCCCTACTGCAGTCTCTGGAATTGCCTTATGTGATGCTCCCTGGGAGGTCGTTGCTCATTGTTTTGTTAATTGTCTTACTTCTACTGCTCAAGCTATGGCATATTCTCAAGAGGCATCTACACTTTAACTGCACTTCCCAATTGAAATTCCTTTCTGACGAGTTCCATTGTGGCTTGCTGAGACACTGAATCAGATGTTGGTCATCCATATTAGCTCTTATGACTATAATTTGAATGGAAGAATACCATGCAAAATCAACAATGGAGTGGCGTTCAAGCGTAGATGTGACATGTACTGCTAGCATTCGCTTACTATGAATAATGGTTGAAATACTTTCACGAACCTTCACCTCTAGCGGAATTAAGGAAGAGGTGATATTGCAGGCTGCAGGGCGGGATTGGAGTGATGAGTGCGACAAGTTCCCATAGAGGAGGGCTCCTTACAATCCAAGATATCAATAGTTTTGTCCTGTGGTGTATAGGCTGCCATGGGCCAGAGGATGCACAAGTACATCGTTAATCCAAGTATGACGCTCGGCTTACCACTTCTNTATCTTTCGAAAATATTTTTTTATGCCATTTTTACAAAATTTTGAAGTGCCTTACTGATATTCTTAGGCTCAGTTTTCCTCTGGAGCTCGATCTTCCTCCGGTGGGGGCTCGAGTGCTACATTCAGATCGGGCAAAATTAGGTCTATCCTGCTTCCTATCTCCTCGTTCTGGATTTGCTCTAAAGAGTTGGATGGCCCGGCTTCCAAAATTGTTTCCATGCACTCCCCTTGGTGTTTGAGGAATTCGACTTCATCTTGTAACTGATTGATTAAGGTGTAATGTTGAGCTAGTGTATCGAGAGTGAAGGTGAGTGTGGAGCTATGAGAATCCAGATGTAGTGCCATTTTTTGAGTGGTGGAGAAGTTATCGTCCACCAATTCATCCTCTAGTCTTTCGCGAGCTGGGCACTAGCCATATTTGCAACTAGACTGACTATAAATACCATCCTCCAATTACTGGAGTTTACTTTGACTCGGTCGGGGTTGGCGCTGAAGTTGATGTTGTTTTATTTAAGTTTGCTTATGTTGTGGTTGTCTATATAATTGTCATTGTCAATATTGTCTCTATCTATGCTTCCTCTGCCTTCACCGCTACCTCTGACTGTGGAGTACCTATCGTTGATGCCGCTGGCCAAACTACCTCTGACGCACCCCCTACTGTAGTCTCTAGAATTGCCTTCTGTGATGCTCCCTGGGAGGTCGCTACTCATTGTTTCGTCAATTTTTTTACCTCTTCTGGTGAAGCTATGGTATATTCTCAAGAGGCCTCTACACTTTAACAACCCTTCCCAATTGAAATTCATCGCTGACGAGATCCGTTGTGGCTTGCTGAGACACTTAATCGGGCGATGGCCATCCAGATTACCTCTTATTACTATAATTTGATTGGAAGAATGTCGTGCAAACTCAACAATGGAGTGACGTTCAAGTGTATATGCGACATGTACTACCATCATTCGCTTATTGTGAATCATGGTTGAAATCCTTTCACAGACCTTCACCTCAAACGGAATTAAGGAAGAGGTGATGTTGCAGGCTACAGGGAGAGCGCGGAGTGATAGGTGCGACAGGTTCACATGGAGGAGGAGCTCCTTACAATCCAGGATATCCATAGTTTTGTCCTGCGGCATACAAGCTCCCACGGGCTAGAGGATGCACAAGTACATCGTTTCCCTGAGCATGACGCTTGGCTTACCACTTCTAACGTTCAGCTGAAAGATCGTGTGGGAAGTGGTTTCATGTGGAGCGCTTTCAAAAGAGGGTTGAGGCATTAGGTGGGGCAAAGAAAATGGGCCTTTCCATAACTTCCATGTGACCAGGACCCATTCTAATTGCTCAATTTGCCTGCTTGTCCGCTATCCTGTTGTTTGTGCGTAGGACATGGTAGAAAGAGGAGTGAGTGGTGGAAAGGATAGCTCTGGTCCTTTCAACAATTCTTTTCAAATTTGTATTCTTTGGGTTCATTCTTTTAACAAAATGTTGGATTATATTCTTGGAATCCCCTATTACGATTATGTGGTTGAATTGACGATCCTAAGCTAGGAGAGCTCCTTGATATAACACATAAGCCTCTGCCAAGTTGTTGGTGGTTACGCCCAGATTCCAAGAGTAGCATAAGATTTTTTGTCCTCTAGGGATGTATAATACCCCTCCCGCACCTACCTCCCCAGTATTTTGCCTATGTTATGGACAAAGATATTGATGATTGTTTCTTGATCAACCATGATACCAGGCACTCACCCAAGTAGAAATTTGTTCCACTTGTACTTCTTTTATCATCAATGCAACCTACCCAATTTTCATCTGTGTAGGCAACAATAGATATATCCTTCCTTTTTGGATACCATAAACCAAACTCTTTTGTACCTTTGAGATATCTGAATATCCTCTTTACTACCAAACAATGTGATTCCTTTAGTGTTGCATGAAACCTTGCAACATGTCCAACTACCTACATCACGTCCGGTCTATAAGTTGTCACATAAAGTAAGCTACCAATAATCGATCTGTACTATCTCTAATCTGCATCCTTGGAATCATCATCCTTACTTAACTTACAACTTGTCTGCATAGGAGTATTGATTGGTTTGCAATCTCTCAATCCAAACTTCTTCAACATTTCTCTTATATACTTTGCCTGAAAGATGAAGATACCTTTCTTGCTCTGGCATATCTGTAGTCCCAAAAAGAAAGTTAACTCACCAAGCAAGGACATCTCAAACTCGTGTTGCATGTATTTGGAAAACTTCTAACTCATCATTTCATCGTCGCTTCTGAAGATAATGTCATCTACATAGACTTCAATAACTAATATATTGTCTCAATCCATCTTTATGTAGAAAAAAAAATTTGGATTTCCTTTCCAAAACCCTTGTTGTTGTAAATATATGTCTAGTCTCGAATACCATGCTCTGGGGATTTTTTAAGACCATATAAAGCCTTCTTCAATCTGCAAACATACCTTTCTTTCTCTGATAACTGAAATCCTTCTGGCTTCTCAATGTAGACTTCTTCTTCTAGATCTCTATTTAGGAATGTTGATTTCACGTCCATCTGATACACTTTAACATTCTTGGAGCATGCATAAGCTAGTATTAGTTTCAGTGCTTCCATCCTGGCAACCAGGGCAAACGTCTCTTCAAAATCTATACCTTCAACTTGAGAGTATCCTTGGCATACCAATTTTGATTTGTTCCTGGTAACTTGTCCATCCTCCGTCAATGTGTTCTTGAAGTGCCACTTTGTATCGATGACATTCTTGTTTTTTGGTCTTGGAACCAGTTCCCATGTGTCATTCTTCTCTATTTGATATAACTCTTCATCCATGGCCTTGACAGAGTGTTTGTCTTTGTTGGCTTCTTCACAACTGCTTGGCTCAATTGTAGACAATAGTGCTATATGTTGTTGTTTTGGTGAGCATATTCTTCTTCTGGTTTCAACTCCTGCATCGTTATTTCTAATAATCTGTTTTGATGGGTGATTTTTTTACACTCGTCTAATGGGTGTCTTTGGAGGTACTTGAAGATCCTGTTGTTCTTGCTCTGCTTCTGGTTTCTCTTCTTCCTTAATTAATTATTCATATACTTCTTCTTCTTTCAAATCTTCTTCGTGATCTTGTTCCACTGAATCTTTGCTACTTTCTTTTATCTTTCGGCCATCTATCTCATCAACCATCACATTGATTCTTTCCATTATTCTATTGAGTCTCAGATTGAAACCTGTGTATGCCTTCCTTTTGCTTGAGTACCCAACCAATATGCCTTTTCGAGAATCAAATTTTCCAATTCTGACATCTTCTCTTTTGATGTATCATTTGCTTCCGAAAATCTAAAGTGCTTTACATTTGTTGGTCTTCCTTTCCGTAGCTCATATGTTGTCTTATCATTGTTATTTCTGAGCATCTTCTTTGTAGCATGTTACCGTAAGAAGTGACACTTGATTGGAATGTCCTTTGTCTTAGAGTGCATCACTGGATTCTTTGAAATACTGATGGCGTTGGTGTTGTCAAAAAGTATTGAAATAGGCTCATCATACTTTACTTGCATATCCTGCAATGTTTTCTTCATCCAAAGAACCTAAGTAAGACAAGTTGTTGTTGCAATTTATTTTGCCTATGGTTTTTTTTTCACAAAAAATGAAATTTATATATATATATAAGGCACGACCGAGGTCGCATAGTACAAAAGAGGGTACTGGTAGAGGATACCAGCAACAAAATTTCCATCAAAAGTTTACAACAAAGAGTTTGTCAACAATTCTACTTTTGATATCTAAGCTTTTCGATTCTATCTTAGAACTATCTTTCAGAAAGATTCGTTTAGGCCATTTTTACAAAATTTTGAAGTGCCTTATTGATCTTCTTAGGCTCAATCTTCCTCTATAGCTAGATCTTCCTCTGGTGGGGGCTCAAGTGCTACATTTAGATCGGGAAAAATTGGGTTTGCCCTACTTCCTATCTCCTCGTTATGGCTTTGCACTAAAGAGTTGGATGGCCTGGCTTCCAGAATTGTTTCCATGTGCTCCTCTTGGCGTCTAAGGAATTAGACTTCCTCTTGTAACTGATTGATTAAGGTGCGATGTTGAGCTTGTGTATTTAGAGTGAAAGTGAGTGTGGAGCTACGAGAATCTAGACATAGTGCCATTTGTTGAGTAGTGAAGAAGTTATCGTCCACTAATTCATCCTCCGGTCTTTAGTGAGTTGGGCATTGTGCCATATTTGCAATTAGACTGACTATAAATACCCTCCTCCAATTAATGGTGTTTCCTTTGACTCGGTCGGGGTTGGCGCTGAAGTTGATGTTGCTTTCTTTAATTTTGCTTTTGTTGTGGTTGTCTTTATAACTGTCCTTGTCAATACTGTCTATGTCTATGCTTCCTCTTCTTTCACCGTTGTTGGAGCTGCCTCAGACTGTGGAGTACCTGTCACTGGCCAAGCTACCTCTGGCGCGTCCCCTACTGTAGTCTCTGGAATTGCCTTATTTGTTGCTCCCTAGGAGTTCGTTGCTCACTGTTTTGTCAATTATTTTACCTTTGCTACTAAAGCTATGGCATATTCTCAAGAGGCCTTTACACTTTAATAACCCTTCCCAATTAAAATTCCTCGCTGACGGGTTCCACTGTGGCTTACTGAGACATTGAATCGGG
>JZKD02S0439607.1:0-17674 GCA_000966675.3 Picea glauca | reverse complement strand
AGGAACTCACTCTTCGTGATTGAAAGAGTAATGTCCACGGGACATCCTCCACTTTACAATTTTTCGACCATCTCTTTCCGGCAGCAGGCAGACCGGTAGCTAGACTGAAAAATTGCTCATCAATTTCCAATTGCACATCCCCAACTTTGGCTCGGCATCCATCGAAGGTTAATGCAAATTGTCGAGCCACGCTAGGGTTATAAACATCAAACTTTCATATGAACGGGAGCCATCCGAATTCCTCAAGGTCACTGTGAGCACCATCAAACATCAACAATGCATGGCAGCCATTGGGTTCATCCCTCACGACTGGAGCCATGGTTCGGGCTCATGGTAGGGTTTGGATAAACACACAGGAGAAAAATCGCTTAGGCCAACAGTTGAGAACGATGAAAGGGGAGGTGAATCAATATGCGCGTGCGAAGGTGGTGGGTTAGTTCACCGCCATGCAAAACATCAATGGCACAGTACCATCCCTATTCAATCAATCATAACCAAAATTAAAATTATTCGGCCAACCCAAGGTTTAAACACTGGACAATTATATCAATGTGCAAATGTATAGTTTGAAACCACGATCGTTCAACGTTAAATCAAACCCATAGTTTAAATATGCGCCTGTAATAATTCAAACCAACGTTATTGAAAAATCCAAAGGTTTGATCAATGCGCCATGTGTATAACTTCAAACAATTGCCATTCTATATGAAATCAATCTCATATGTTACTCATGTGCTTGTCGCATAATATGTAAGCAAAGTTTATAAAACATTGTGGCAAAAATCGATAAGCCAAGAGATTTTGATAGAAAGGATCACATCATATAAAAACCAAAATCAATCATAACCCTTATATAATCAAGTATAATTCATGAATTAGCATGCTCAATGCCTTGTCAAAATAAAAGTCAAATTGCGCAATCAAAATAAGGATAAGAAAAGTTTGAAAAATCATTCCACCCACTTAACAATAAACCAAAGGTAAGCACCAATCAGAATATTGATGAGCAGATCATGACAATTAAAATAACGATGGAGGAGTTTTCATGCTTTCAGTCGTGAAAACTAAATCGAAACCAATTTGCAGACATCGCATGAAATGAAAATATCGTTAATTCGCAAAATGCGACGACAATTTGAAGTTCAGAAGATGTAGGTGTAGGCAGCTTAGAGGCAATAGAAAAAATTGTATTTCCTGCCAACACTGCGTTACTTCCATCACCTTACCCTCGAGGGTAGTGATCTATTGTTGTACTGTGCACTTCTCCTGGGATCTCTTCATTCTTTCCACTTCTGTGAGCAGCTTCATCTATGCTTGCAATGAAAATGTTTGTTGTTGTGCCTCCTGTAACTACTCTTCTTGCTTCTTTAGCTCTGTATCCTCGACGAGGCGTTCATTTCTGGATGCTCCTGTTACTCAGTTGTTTACATACTGAGGTGAGGGCTCTGATACTTTCTACTATGTTCTTGGCAGATTCCTCCCTCTGGTTATGTACCTCCTGCAGGGTGCTCAACACTGTCTGGGCCTCCAGTTCAGTTATCCTAGCCTGAAGCTACTGGAGGGTCTCTACGAGCTTCACTATTTGAGCTTCGACCAGCTCTTTCTCCTCCTGTGCCAAGCCTAGCACAGAGTGACATGATTTACTTATCTCTTCTTTGACCATGGCTTGCTCTTCGAGAAATTGCTCTTTTTCCCTCTGTAGCTAGGATTTTTCTTCCTGAAGCTCTTCTTTCTTGCTTTCATGGGAAGCTACAATGTCCTGTGCTACTCGTAGTTGTACTAGGACTTCATATTTATCCTTTTGAAAGGCCTCTGTATCCTTCTCCTTCTCTTCCTGAGCTCTCTGGAACTGATCTTCTATTGCATCAGCAAGCCTTCTTAACTGGGCTAGTTCATCCCCCAATTATGCGGTCTGTGATGAGGAAGGCGCAGACGACACAATATGCACTGCGCAGAACAAGCAAACAGCCCGTTGTACTTCCTTCAACTCCCTCTCAATCCTTCCATATAACTCCACCTGCTTCTCTTCGTATCTATGCAGCATGTCTTCATAGGCATCCTCCATAGCTCTACGGACCAGACTAATGTCATCATCAGAGAGAGTGGCTTCCAACTTCGGCTTATTGGTGTGCGTTTTCTTTCTTGTTGAAGGTTTCTTCAGAGAAAATTTCCTCTTTTGCAGTGTCACTGTCCCAATAGGGGGATCTTCAGGTGGTGTAGCTTCGCCTCCTCCTTTCTCTTCTTCTCCTTCATCTCCTCCTCCTTGTTCTTCTGCTTCACCTTCTCCTAAAGTTTTATCTTCGTCCTCTTCATCACTCTCTATGTCCTAGAATTCATCCTTCTTTTTCTTCTTCTTCGTCCCACTAGAATTTCTGACATGTTCAACTCGTGTAACTATCAGGATTCCTATAGTGTCAGTGTCAGATAACTCTGCATCGACGACAGGTACAAGAAATTTTTCTAGCCATTCCTTTGTAATATGCTCCATATCTTCATCTGTCAGCTTGTAGTATGATTGCAATTCTTCTTGGTGCTCACCTCTTCGTGCGGTGATGTAAATGAAGTGGGGATCAACGTGGAACTTCGCTATGGGCCGATACTGATGCAGGGTACGCGATACATGGGAATGATTCAATGGAAACCTTTAACTAATGATAGTATCTTTGAAAAATAGCATTAGACTGCCACTGCTTCATCATGTCGTTGATATACCACAGGGTGGAAAACTGAGAGGCCAGGGGCTCCGCAGGTTCAATCTCTGGGAAAGTGACTCCTTCGAGCATCTTCCAAGCCACAAATGTGATTAGGATGATCACCCAACTGTAATGAAATTCATATCCCAAGTCTTGGGCTTTGCGACAATCCTTTTCTAGCTCCTTGATGAGGTAGTTTTCCCAGTTCATCTGCATTCCCTCCACAAAGATGAACCTGGTGACCTGTGTGGGGCGGTTCTTCCTCACTAGCTTTCCAGCTAAGAGTTAACAAGCAATGTGCATTGTGCCATCATGTATGGAGTACACCTTGTAACCTCGCTTCCCCTTTTCTACTTCTCCATAGGCTTCTTTGATGCGTTGTGCTAACGATGGTCTGAGGTCTTCCCTGGATAGAACTGTTGTGGGTCAAGACCCTTCAAACTTAAACCTATGATCTGGTGGATCAGCGTCAGATCCACAGTAATTCTTCTATCAAGAAATAGGTATCTACCATGATAGCACAATAGAAGGAGTTTAACGCAAGCGTTAACCTCCTGGTGGTGGCCAAAACGGGGAATCTTCATTACGTTCAACACGGTCGACTGCGCCAACCCCTTAATCCATGGTTGCGAGACAAGGTGAGGTTTCTTCCCGGTTGTCTTCGTTAAATAATGACGAGGAGCTAACATGGCATAGTTCTTTCGGTCTCCTAAGTTGAAGTCGTTGTTCTTCAACAACGGGATCTATCCTAACTGACTCTCGACTATGAAAATTCCTTTTGGAATGTATGCAGTGACCACGGAATAATCGAAATCTTGAGGGATACTGTCGTGTTTAACATCATCGGCCAGAGGTGGAAGATACTCAGGAAGGATCGACGAGATATGCTTCGTGTTATCCAGATTGGTGCGGTGCTTACTTCTTTGTTCAATTACGGGGTTGACATGGGTGGAATGACGTCTGGTCGAAGGGGAAGCCTACAATCCCCTAGTCAACGATGCCTGGATACCTTCAGATATAGGTATGTCAGCCATGAGTTTCCTAAGAACTTCCTCGACAGACTTCTCCAACTCGTTGGGTTCATCCAACATTCTAGCTTTTAACAGATAGGCGGAGTAGATAAACGGACAGGCAGGGTATAGTTTCAGATAACGACAGGAAGCATAGCTCGACACTTGGACAATTCTTGTCTTAGATCATTCAATCATGGGTAGCAAAAATTGGTCCCAACGCCACCATCGACGAGTTAAGTAAGCGGGTGGTCATGACAAATCTTCCAACGGATAGAAAAATGATTCCATTATCGTAAATCTATCCGCCATGGCACAGTCTCAACGTCCAAAAGCATTCCATAAACCCATAAATATGTTTCCTAACCGTTCTGGAGCATCATTCTAACAGTCGGGGCACCTCCAATGGTTATATAACTTCGCCAGGGCAAAGTCCAAATCTGCATGGACCTCCCATTCTAGCGAGGTTCAAACCCTGTGAACCTGCCTCTTGCGAGGTTCCAGTCTGCAAAGTCTTCCATTTGGTTTCCTTAACTTCTTGTAGTTTTTCCAACTTAGCCTTCTTTTTATTAAGCTTCCTTTCCTTATTTCCTGTTATCTGAGTCTCTTTAATTGTTTCTAGAATCCTCTTTCCATTTTTATTCTTATCTTCCCCTAGTGTAGTGGCATCGCATTGTTGAGGTACCTTCAAAGGTTCTGAAGTTAATATCCATTTTCTTAACACTTCCTGAGTGGGCATACTGCTCTCTTGGATAGATAGGTCCTTCGAGCCTTCTTTCATTCTTTCAACTTTGATGGCTAATTCTTTTGCTTTCTCTCCCTCCTGTGTTGTTACTTTGCTCTGTTGCTTCGAATTATCCTCTCGTTCTTCTATTAGTTGGTATACTTTCCTAGCTATGAAATCCCTTAATTCTTTCTTTTTCTTTTCTATAGCTTCTTTCTCTTCTTTCCTTCTGATCTTATCCTTCTCAATCCAAGTCTTACCTAACAAAAATGGGAAAGGGGCGTTGTCCTTAACAAACCTAATTACTTCAAATTCTTCTTGAGTCGATGTTCCATGGACAATAATAGGTACAATAGTTATTCTTCCACACAAGGTTATCATGTTGCCTTTAAACAAGCATATCCTTCCTAAAGAAGGTACCAGAGTCGAATTTCCCAAAATTTTCCAAGTTTCTTCTGTCATAACATTCACTTGCGCTTCTTCATCCAAGACACAGTCTATGTCAAAGTCTTTTATTCTTTCACTTATGTGTTGTTTTTCTTTTAGGTTTTCTGGTAAACTGACATCTTTATGAACATCCCTTGTTTCTTCCAACTATAATAACATAGTCTGGACTTCCTCTGACCTTTTCTCTTTATGATTTTCTAACATACCCTTAGTCTCTTGACTCTTTTCATGATTTTCTTGTCTTATGTTCATTCCTTCAACTTTAGCAATAATCCTTGGACAATCCTCAACCTCATGACCAACAATTTTACAACAAAAACAAATAGGGCCTACCCCAGGGAATTCCTTAGCAAGATGTCTCGGCCTTTTACAGTTATAACATAAAGTCTATCCTCTTTTTCTCTTAAATGTTCCCCAATATTTTATGTATCGCGCACTTCCCTAGGATCATAGTGTTGGACCTGCAATCTACAAAAATTCTTTCTAGGTTCCTGCATCCACTTATCAGTCCAAAAATTCTTTCTATGCATAGAAATAACATATATTTCTTCATTTCCATTAAATTTACTCAAATCAACTCTTTATTTCAACTGTGCCCTAGCCTTCAGACTAGGACATAATCTATTAAACATACTTAAATTCATTCTTTCGAAACAAAAAATTTCACTTATCTTTCTCTTACCAAAGCACACATTTTACCTCTTTTAGGAACTTACCTCTTTTCTTGAGATCAATTTACTTTCTTGGCACAAAGATTCACAATTCAAGTAGAGCACTGCGCACTGCAGCAACAGATCTATGCACAGAGCCTCTCTTTTTATTTACTTCAGTTCCCAGCAATCATAGTTTCAGGTCCCGACAATGGAACCATTTTTTGGCATAGGGGCAAACCCAGGGTTCAACGCTTAACAATGCACCAACAAAACCTCGACTACCGACCATTTCGGCAACACTTGCGAAGCAGGAGAAGTCTCACCTGAGGTAGAAGCAGGGGGGTTTACAGGACGTAGGTGTCTGTAACCAAGTTGGGACACATATATGTGATAATAACACTTCGCAAAATATTTTGTTAACGCTTAGTAAGTGACATGCATTAGTTTATTAACCCCATTAACACCACATAGCATAATTAATGATATATTGGCACAGTAACAACAATGATTATATACCCTGAGAACTTAGCACTTAGCTCTTAGCACCACAAGTTAGATCTAGCATTCATTTACTCCTTAACATAAGCAAAGTATTTAAACAACAAAAGATCTATCTATTACACATCATAATCAAAGCACTAAGCAGATTCATAACAGAAATAACATAACACAAAGCAAACCATTAGACACCAGATATATGTGGTTCACCCCAAGGTGGGGCTACATCCACAAACTACTTTGCTTCTTTATTATTCCCCAAGATATTACATTCAGTCACTCTTGTGCACTAAGCCATAGAGTCGAACTTCACACAAGATAGGAGATCTGTGCACTAAGCACTAGATCCTCCTTCTTCGCCTTCCAAAAATAGGTCAAATGCACAGAGTCACAATCTCTATCACAACACTTAGCACCTTATACAAAATCAAATTCGAGCACAAAACCTCGACCACATACATTCCTTCGCACAAAGCACTTATGTTTTACACAGAACTACATTCACTACCTTTTTTCTACTTTAACAATGCATTCTTCTTTATTTATACTTTACAAACCCTTACAATAAGGCCTAAACATGGGGAAAACTCATGGGCTGACATCCCATAAACCCATTACAAAACCCTAACCCTAAAATTAGGTGATATCCGTGATCTCAGCTCCGTCGCGTGCTCCTACGTCGATCAACATGTCGAAGTCTAAAAGTGGGCCAAAACTGACCAAAGTTTCCCCAAAACTTGGTCGAGGGCTAACAAGATGCCTTGTTTATTAGATTTCGTTTTCACTTGCCATGTTATTTTGACTTGAGATCCTTGGAGGGAATACTCATTTGTTTTGCATGACCTTGTTTGGTGGACAGTTTTGGAGGAACAAGCTTAGATTGGGCTTCCATGGGGCTTGAAGCCCACAGGTTGGATGCCAAGGGCCCACATGTCAGATCATGATGAATTGCTTTTGGAGGCCTAGAAGACATCATGGATGACCTTTCCTAGCCCTCGCATGCTAAACGAATTGCCTAGGTGAGGCAAAACGTCACTTTTGGAGGCTTGACATCACCTAGGGACAGGGTTTGGTGGTGATGGGGGTGTTTCTCATTGATACATGGAATGTTTTGAAGGAAGGAGGATTTGAACCATGAGGAAGAGGCTTGTACAAATGACATGTGTCCTTTGGAGGCCTAGACATGCACCCCAACTACAATGACTTTCTCCAAGTCTCAAAACGTCTCCCTAAAGGGGTGACATCATCTTATTTTAGGGTTTCTAATGTGCAAAAAGTGTAAATTAAAAATTATTATTTGGTTTAAGGGGTAAGATAAGGGTTTTTGACCCATTGTCTTATGTTTTACCCTAATTAAGTGGACAAACTATGTTTTAGACATTTTGTATAAATAAAGATCATGTGAATCTCATTTCATAACATAACTCTCCCATTGTGAGAAGTACTTGGCTGGAATTTCCGCTATCCTTGGGTATTTTTCTCTCTCTTTGCATATGTCATGGTTTACTTTTCTATTGGTGGAATGAAGTGGTGCGCTACTTCTTATGGAGTATTTAGCTTGAATTTTTGTGGATTTATCTTGGTAAAAGGAAGTTTATCTTGTAATTTCTTGGACTAGGTAAGGATTTATCTTGTTGATGCATCATTGCTTAGTTACAAGTTTGAGTTGCCAGATTTCTTGGGGAGTATAAGGATTTACAACCCCACCATTATCCATCATTTTGTCTAGAAGTTATTTGTTGCACAAGGTTTTACTAGGATAAGTAAAAGGGCATACACCCTCCTAGTATCTCCTAACTTAGCATTTGCTTGCCTTGGGGAGTAAGAGGGTTTACACCCCCAAGGAGATAACATTGTTTAGTTCTTTATTTACTTGAGTCCATAACCCAATAGCTAAAGGCACTAGTATAATTGCATTGGAGAAATAAAATCTTGCATTGGTTCATGTGAAATTTCGTGATTTGGAGGTTGTCTAAGTTGGAATCAATTCTTTGCTATATATGCTTGGTTGAACCACTAGGGCATCACATTTACTCAAGTAATTATTGTTGTTTTTATAAAACTTCATCTACATCCATTAGGTCTGCAAAAAACCTAACACTTCTCTATTTGTAACTTGTTTTTCAACTGTCAAAATTTGCTAAGATTTTGCCACACTAATCTACTTAGCCCAGCACAACTTTTGGGTGGATTCTTTGTGAGTTTTGGTGGTTGGATTTGATGTTGTAACAAATTGTTTTTTACAGCCATAAGGCTGAAAAATATCTCTGCAAATACTTTTTATTACAACCTTGTTTCATTACTAAAGTCTTGTGCTTTCATTCTTGAGTGTCACTAGTGTTTATCTAACTTATCTCTAGCATCATTCGTTGGAATTTTAGCAATTGTTTAGCAACTTTAATACTTATCTCTTTACTGATATACATTGTTGTTTACTACTGCAATTAGGGACAACAAGGTCAACTTTCTTGTCCACCTAACATTATACATATATGCTCGACTTGTTCTTGTGTCTCGGGAAGGTACAACATTCTTTGCAGGTGTTCTTATCTTTTGGAAACCATTGGCTACCATCCAAACTCTTTCCCAAGCCTTTCTGCATTCTCTATNACAGTACCATCCCTGTTCAATCAATCATAACCAAAATTAAAATTATTCGGCCAACCCAAGGTTTAAACGGTGGACAATTATATCAATGTGCCAATGTATAGTTTGAAACCACGATTGTTCAACATTAAATCAAACCCATAGTTTAAATATGCGCCTGTAATAATTCAAACCAACGTTATTGCAAAATCCAGAGGTTTGATCAACGCGCCATGTGTATAACTTCAAACAATTGCCATTCTATATGAAATCAATCTCATATGTTACTCATGTGCTTGTCGCATAATATGTAACCAAAGTTTATAAAACATTGTGGCAAAAATCGATAAGCCAAGAGCTTTTGATAGAAAGGATCACATCATATAAAAACCAAAATCAATCATAACCCTTATATAATCAAGTATAATTCATGAATTAGCATGCTCAATGCCTTGTCAAAATAAAAGTCAAATTGCGCAATCAAAATAAGGATAAGCAAAGTTTGAAAAATCATTCCAGCCACTTAACAATAAACCAAAGGTAAGCACCAATCAGAATATTGATGAGCAGATCATGACAATTAAAATAACAATGGAGGAGTTTTCATACTTTCAGTCGTGAAAACTAAATCGAAACCAATTTGCAGACATCGCATGAAATGATAATATCGTTAATTCGCAAAATGCGACGACAATTTGAAGTTCAGAAGATGTAGGTGTAGGCAGCTTAGAGGCAATAGAAAAAATTGTATTGGCTGCCAACACTGCGTTAGTTCCATCACCTTACCCTCGAGGGTAGTGATCTATTGTTGTACTGTGCACTGCTCCTAGGATCTCTTCATTCTTTCCACTTCTGTGAGCAGCTTCATCTATGCTTGCAATGAAAATGTTTGTTGTTGTGCCTCCTGTAACTACTCTTCTTGCTTCTTTAGCTCTGTATCCTCGACGAGGCGTTCATTTCTGGATGCTCCTGTTACTCAGTTGTTTACATACTGAGGTGAGGGCTCTGATACTTTCTACTATGTTCTTGGCAGATTCCTCCCTCTGGTTATGTACCTCCTGCAGGGTGCTCAACACTGTCTGGGCCTCCAGTTCAGTTATCCTAGCCTGAAGCTACTGGAGGGTCTCTACGAGCTTCACTATTTGAGCTTCGACCAGCTCTTTCTCCTCCTGTGCCAAGCCTAGCACAGAGTGACATGATTTACTTATCTCTTCTTTGACCATGGCTTGCTCTTCGAGAAATTGCTCTTTTTCCCTCTGTAGCTAGGATTTTTCTTCCTGAAGCTCTTCTTTCTTGCTTTCATGGGAAGCTACAATGTCCTGTGCTACTCGTAGTTGTACTAGGACTTCATATTTATCCTTTTGAAAGGCCTCTGTATCCTTCTCCTTCTCTTCCTGAGCTCTCTGGAACTGATCTTCTATTGCATCAGCAAGCCTTCTTAACTGGGCTAGTTCATCCCCCAATTATGCGGTCTGTGATGAGGAAGGCGCAGACGACACAATATGCACTGCGCAGAACAAGCAAACAGCCCGTTGTACTTCCTTCAACTCCCTCTCAATCCTTCCATATAACTCCACCTGCTTCTCTTCGTATCTATGCAGCATGTCTTCATAGGCATCCTCCATAGCTCTACGGACCAGACTAATGTCATCATCAGAGAGAGTGGCTTCCAACTTCGGCTTATTGGTGTGCGTTTTCTTTCTTGTTGAAGGTTTCTTCAGAGAAAATTTCCTCTTTTGCAGTGTCACTGTCCCAATAGGGGGATCTTCAGGTGGTGTAGCTTCGCCTCCTCCTTTCTCTTCTTCTCCTTCATCTCCTCCTCCTTGTTCTTCTGCTTCACCTTCTCCTAAAGTTTTATCTTCGTCCTCTTCATCACTCTCTATGTCCTAGAATTCATCCTTCTTTTTCTTCTTCTTCGTCCCACTAGAATTTCTGACATGTTCAACTCGTGTAACTATCAGGATTCCTATAGTGTCAGTGTCAGATAACTCTGCATCGACGACAGGTACAAGAAATTTTTCTAGCCATTCCTTTGTAATATGCTCCATATCTTCATCTGTCAGCTTGTAGTATGATTGCAATTCTTCTTGGTGCTCACCTCTTCGTGCGGTGATGTAAATGAAGTGGGGATCAACGTGGAACTTCGCTATGGGCCGATACTGATGCAGGGTACGCGATACATGGGAATGATTCAATGGAAACCTTTAACTAATGATAGTATCTTTGAAAAATAGCATTAGACTGCCACTGCTTCATCATGTCGTTGATATACCACAGGGTGGAAAACTGAGAGGCCAGGGGCTCCGCAGGTTCAATCTCTGGGAAAGTGACTCCTTCGAGCATCTTCCAAGCCACAAATGTGATTAGGATGATCACCCAACTGTAATGAAATTCATATCCCAAGTCTTGGGCTTTGCGACAATCCTTTTCTAGCTCCTTGATGAGGTAGTTTTCCCAGTTCATCTGCATTCCCTCCACAAAGATGAACCTGGTGACCTGTGTGGGGCGGTTCTTCCTCACTAGCTTTCCAGCTAAGAGTTAACAAGCAATGTGCATTGTGCCATCATGTATGGAGTACACCTTGTAACCTCGCTTCCCCTTTTCTACTTCTCCATAGGCTTCTTTGATGCGTTGTGCTAACGATGGTCTGAGGTCTTCCCTGGATAGAACTGTTGTGGGTCAAGACCCTTCAAACTTAAACCTATGATCTGGTGGATCAGCGTCAGATCCACAGTAATTCTTCTATCAAGAAATAGGTATCTACCATGATAGCACAATAGAAGGAGTTTAACGCAAGCGTTAACCTCCTGGTGGTGGCCAAAACGGGGAATCTTCATTACGTTCAACACGGTCGACTGCGCCAACCCCTTAATCCATGGTTGCGAGACAAGGTGAGGTTTCTTCCCGGTTGTCTTCGTTAAATAATGACGAGGAGCTAACATGGCATAGTTCTTTCGGTCTCCTAAGTTGAAGTCGTTGTTCTTCAACAACGGGATCTATCCTAACTGACTCTCGACTATGAAAATTCCTTTTGGAATGTATGCAGTGACCACGGAATAATCGAAATCTTGAGGGATACTGTCGTGTTTAACATCATCGGCCAGAGGTGGAAGATACTCAGGAAGGATCGACGAGATATGCTTCGTGTTATCCAGATTGGTGCGGTGCTTACTTCTTTGTTCAATTACGGGGTTGACATGGGTGGAATGACGTCTGGTCGAAGGGGAAGCCTACAATCCCCTAGTCAACGATGCCTGGATACCTTCAGATATAGGTATGTCAGCCATGAGTTTCCTAAGAACTTCCTCGACAGACTTCTCCAACTCGTTGGGTTCATCCAACATTCTAGCTTTTAACAGATAGGCGGAGTAGATAAACGGACAGGCAGGGTATAGTTTCAGATAACGACAGGAAGCATAGCTCGACACTTGGACAATTCTTGTCTTAGATCATTCAATCATGGGTAGCAAAAATTGGTCCCAACGCCACCATCGACGAGTTAAGTAAGCGGGTGGTCATGACAAATCTTCCAACGGATAGAAAAATGATTCCATTATCGTAAATCTATCCGCCATGGCACAGTCTCAACGTCCAAAAGCATTCCATAAACCCATAAATATGTTTCCTAACCGTTCTGGAGCATCATTCTAACAGTCGGGGCACCTCCAATGGTTATATAACTTCGCCAGGGCAAAGTCCAAATCTGCATGGACCTCCCATTCTAGCGAGGTTCAAACCCTGTGAACCTGCCTCTTGCGAGGTTCCAGTCTGCAAAGTCTTCCATTTGGTTTCCTTAACTTCTTGTAGTTTTTCCAACTTAGCCTTCTTTTTATTAAGCTTCCTTTCCTTATTTCCTGTTATCTGAGTCTCTTTAATTGTTTCTAGAATCCTCTTTCCATTTTTATTCTTATCTTCCCCTAGTGTAGTGGCATCGCATTGTTGAGGTACCTTCAAAGGTTCTGAAGTTAATATCCATTTTCTTAACACTTCCTGAGTGGGCATACTGCTCTCTTGGATAGATAGGTCCTTCGAGCCTTCTTTCATTCTTTCAACTTTGATGGCTAATTCTTTTGCTTTCTCTCCCTCCTGTGTTGTTACTTTGCTCTGTTGCTTCGAATTATCCTCTCGTTCTTCTATTAGTTGGTATACTTTCCTAGCTATGAAATCCCTTAATTCTTTCTTTTTCTTTTCTATAGCTTCTTTCTCTTCTTTCCTTCTGATCTTATCCTTCTCAATCCAAGTCTTACCTAACAAAAATGGGAAAGGGGCGTTGTCCTTAACAAACCTAATTACTTCAAATTCTTCTTGAGTCGATGTTCCATGGACAATAATAGGTACAATAGTTATTCTTCCACACAAGGTTATCATGTTGCCTTTAAACAAGCATATCCTTCCTAAAGAAGGTACCAGAGTCGAATTTCCCAAAATTTTCCAAGTTTCTTCTGTCATAACATTCACTTGCGCTTCTTCATCCAAGACACAGTCTATGTCAAAGTCTTTTATTCTTTCACTTATGTGTTGTTTTTCTTTTAGGTTTTCTGGTAAACTGACATCTTTATGAACATCCCTTGTTTCTTCCAACTATAATAACATAGTCTGGACTTCCTCTGACCTTTTCTCTTTATGATTTTCTAACATACCCTTAGTCTCTTGACTCTTTTCATGATTTTCTTGTCTTATGTTCATTCCTTCAACTTTAGCAATAATCCTTGGACAATCCTCAACCTCATGACCAACAATTTTACAACAAAAACAAATAGGGCCTACCCCAGGGAATTCCTTAGCAAGATGTCTCGGCCTTTTACAGTTATAACATAAAGTCTATCCTCTTTTTCTCTTAAATGTTCCCCAATATTTTATGTATCGCGCACTTCCCTAGGATCATAGTGTTGGACCTGCAATCTACAAAAATTCTTTCTAGGTTCCTGCATCCACTTATCAGTCCAAAAATTCTTTCTATGCATAGAAATAACATATATTTCTTCATTTCCATTAAATTTACTCAAATCAACTCTTTATTTCAACTGTGCCCTAGCCTTCAGACTAGGACATAATCTATTAAACATACTTAAATTCATTCTTTCGAAACAAAAAATTTCACTTATCTTTCTCTTACCAAAGCACACATTTTACCTCTTTTAGGAACTTACCTCTTTTCTTGAGATCAATTTACTTTCTTGGCACAAAGATTCACAATTCAAGTAGAGCACTGCGCACTGCAGCAACAGATCTATGCACAGAGCCTCTCTTTTTATTTACTTCAGTTCCCAGCAATCATAGTTTCAGGTCCCGACAATGGAACCATTTTTTGGCATAGGGGCAAACCCAGGGTTCAACGCTTAACAATGCACCAACAAAACCTCGACTACCGACCATTTCGGCAACACTTGCGAAGCAGGAGAAGTCTCACCTGAGGTAGAAGCAGGGGGGTTTACAGGACGTAGGTGTCTGTAACCAAGTTGGGACACATATATGTGATAATAACACTTCGCAAAATATTTTGTTAACGCTTAGTAAGTGACATGCATTAGTTTATTAACCCCATTAACACCACATAGCATAATTAATGATATATTGGCACAGTAACAACAATGATTATATACCCTGAGAACTTAGCACTTAGCTCTTAGCACCACAAGTTAGATCTAGCATTCATTTACTCCTTAACATAAGCAAAGTATTTAAACAACAAAAGATCTATCTATTACACATCATAATCAAAGCACTAAGCAGATTCATAACAGAAATAACATAACACAAAGCAAACCATTAGACACCAGATATATGTGGTTCACCCCAAGGTGGGGCTACATCCACAAACTACTTTGCTTCTTTATTATTCCCCAAGATATTACATTCAGTCACTCTTGTGCACTAAGCCATAGAGTCGAACTTCACACAAGATAGGAGATCTGTGCACTAAGCACTAGATCCTCCTTCTTCGCCTTCCAAAAATAGGTCAAATGCACAGAGTCACAATCTCTATCACAACACTTAGCACCTTATACAAAATCAAATTCGAGCACAAAACCTCGACCACATACATTCCTTCGCACAAAGCACTTATGTTTTACACAGAACTACATTCACTACCTTTTTTCTACTTTAACAATGCATTCTTCTTTATTTATACTTTACAAACCCTTACAATAAGGCCTAAACATGGGGAAAACTCATGGGCTGACATCCCATAAACCCATTACAAAACCCTAACCCTAAAATTAGGTGATATCCGTGATCTCAGCTCCGTCGCGTGCTCCTACGTCGATCAACATGTCGAAGTCTAAAAGTGGGCCAAAACTGACCAAAGTTTCCCCAAAACTTGGTCGAGGGCTAACAAGATGCCTTGTTTATTAGATTTCGTTTTCACTTGCCATGTTATTTTGACTTGAGATCCTTGGAGGGAATACTCATTTGTTTTGCATGACCTTGTTTGGTGGACAGTTTTGGAGGAACAAGCTTAGATTGGGCTTCCATGGGGCTTGAAGCCCACAGGTTGGATGCCAAGGGCCCACATGTCAGATCATGATGAATTGCTTTTGGAGGCCTAGAAGACATCATGGATGACCTTTCCTAGCCCTCGCATGCTAAACGAATTGCCTAGGTGAGGCAAAACGTCACTTTTGGAGGCTTGACATCACCTAGGGACAGGGTTTGGTGGTGATGGGGGTGTTTCTCATTGATACATGGAATGTTTTGAAGGAAGGAGGATTTGAACCATGAGGAAGAGGCTTGTACAAATGACATGTGTCCTTTGGAGGCCTAGACATGCACCCCAACTACAATGACTTTCTCCAAGTCTCAAAACGTCTCCCTAAAGGGGTGACATCATCTTATTTTAGGGTTTCTAATGTGCAAAAAGTGTAAATTAAAAATTATTATTTGGTTTAAGGGGTAAGATAAGGGTTTTTGACCCATTGTCTTATGTTTTACCCTAATTAAGTGGACAAACTATGTTTTAGACATTTTGTATAAATAAAGATCATGTGAATCTCATTTCATAACATAACTCTCCCATTGTGAGAAGTACTTGGCTGGAATTTCCGCTATCCTTGGGTATTTTTCTCTCTCTTTGCATATGTCATGGTTTACTTTTCTATTGGTGGAATGAAGTGGTGCGCTACTTCTTATGGAGTATTTAGCTTGAATTTTTGTGGATTTATCTTGGTAAAAGGAAGTTTATCTTGTAATTTCTTGGACTAGGTAAGGATTTATCTTGTTGATGCATCATTGCTTAGTTACAAGTTTGAGTTGCCAGATTTCTTGGGGAGTATAAGGATTTACAACCCCACCATTATCCATCATTTTGTCTAGAAGTTATTTGTTGCACAAGGTTTTACTAGGATAAGTAAAAGGGCATACACCCTCCTAGTATCTCCTAACTTAGCATTTGCTTGCCTTGGGGAGTAAGAGGGTTTACACCCCCAAGGAGATAACATTGTTTAGTTCTTTATTTACTTGAGTCCATAACCCAATAGCTAAAGGCACTAGTATAATTGCATTGGAGAAATAAAATCTTGCATTGGTTCATGTGAAATTTCGTGATTTGGAGGTTGTCTAAGTTGGAATCAATTCTTTGCTATATATGCTTGGTTGAACCACTAGGGCATCACATTTACTCAAGTAATTATTGTTGTTTTTATAAAACTTCATCTACATCCATTAGGTCTGCAAAAAACCTAACACTTCTCTATTTGTAACTTGTTTTTCAACTGTCAAAATTTGCTAAGATTTTGCCACACTAATCTACTTAGCCCAGCACAACTTTTGGGTGGATTCTTTGTGAGTTTTGGTGGTTGGATTTGATGTTGTAACAAATTGTTTTTTACAGCCATAAGGCTGAAAAATATCTCTGCAAATACTTTTTATTACAACCTTGTTTCATTACTAAAGTCTTGTGCTTTCATTCTTGAGTGTCACTAGTGTTTATCTAACTTATCTCTAGCATCATTCGTTGGAATTTTAGCAATTGTTTAGCAACTTTAATACTTATCTCTTTACTGATATACATTGTTGTTTACTACTGCAATTAGGGACAACAAGGTCAACTTTCTTGTCCACCTAACATTATACATATATGCTCGACTTGTTCTTGTGTCTCGGGAAGGTACAACATTCTTTGCAGGTGTTCTTATCTTTTGGAAACCATTGGCTACCATCCAAACTCTTTCCCAAGCCTTTCTGCATTCTCTATCTTGAACTTTAGGGGGACCTTTCTTCATCTCTTCAATTTCCATCTCTTTTCCCCAGGGTCACCAAGATTCCACCCTTTAGGTGATTTTATCATCTTTAAAATAACGAGAATACCTGCCTAAGGTAACAATGGGTAGGTGTTCTCTAAGTTGTCGCCATTTGGTGGTTGGGTTAGGATTTTCCCAAACTACAACTTGTGCAATAACATTTTGGCATCGTTTCCAGGGAGGATTTTCAATCCTCTTTCGAACCCTAATGACACTTTGGCAAGCTATCCCAAATCTTTTTCCCTAGCTTGCTTGGCGACTCCACATAAAGAACGTTCCCATTTCACTTTTGATGAGATCTTCTTGAAGCTCATTTGGCGACTCTACCTTCCCATAACCCTGTTGGCAGCCAATTCACTTTTTATATTGTCTTATAAGCTGCCTACGCCAATGTTTTGCAAACATCAAGTTTTTGTCGCAATTTTCAAATAAACGACATTTTCATTTTTTGCGACATTTGCACATTTGTCTTCGTTAAGTTTTCACGACTGTAAGCGTGAAAACTTCTCCTTTTGAAGTCATATTTTGATCATTATCTGAACTGTCAATATCTCTTTTGTCATTATGCCTATTGCGCTTACCTTTTATTGATCACTATATGACTGGCAAGATCCTTTGATCGGTTCTCATACTTCGATTGATTGTATAACGTGGTTCTATTAAGTTTGTAAGGCATTTAGCATTTGGATTTGCACTTTATATGACTTGCCTGATCATTGATTCTATGAAAATGCATAAGGGTTATGATTAATTTTTTTATATATATATATATGATATGATCCTTATGTTAATCTTTTCATAACTTTTGGCTTGTCGACTATAT
>JZKD02S0439596.1:0-17674 GCA_000966675.3 Picea glauca | reverse complement strand
AGCCGACGACATCTCCGAACCTAGCGATCTTTCAGAAGAGGAAGAGCCTAAATTTGACTTTGAAGATATGGAAGAGAACAATGGTCATGAGGAGGAGAGAGAAGTTCCACTTCAAGGCAAACAACCTTGGTTGGTCAGGGATGCCATGGTCATCCCTGGATGAATACACAATCTCCCTAGGCACCCGAAAAAATTTCTCCCCAAGTATGATCCTAAGACCTTAGGATTTCCCAAAGATCATATCAAGAAGTTTATACTCATGATTAGGCTTATGAATGTTCAACATGAATACGTGGTATGCAGATTTTTCCCCTACACGTTTGAGAACTTGGCTTCCACTTGGCATTTAACTTACCAGTAGGATCCATAACTAGCTGGACTAAGTTCCAAAAGGACTTCCTAGACAAATTTGTCGAAGAAACTACCATGGGATCCCTTATGGAAGAATTTTTCACAACCACCATGACCCCAAAGGAAAGGGTCAAAGATTTCAATCAAAGATTCACTACTATCCTAAACAAGTTTTAGCCCATGGAAAAACCGGCTCAAGAGTTGCAAATCGATGTCTATGTTAACGCTCTTCCGGCCTCTATTTCCATGTTCATTAAAAGAGCTGCTAAGAAAACCCTCGAAGATAATTTCGAAGAGGCCAAGACGATAGAGTTCCTGATGAAAGGGTGTAAAGAAGGCCAGGCATCTCTCATGAGAAAAGAAAGCCATCCCCCTCCCAGGAGAGGACTCCTCTTGACTAGACCGTTGGGGAAGCCAGCTGAACCAACTCACGATAAGGGTAATGGGGATATAGAAGACCTACAATGCATGGTCAAGATACGATCAAATGATATTATAGATATAAAAAGAACTGCGGGTGAGGGAAACTAAGGCCAGAGACCCTATAAGCCTTTCTTTAAAAGAAACCATCCTTTCAAAGCAATTGAAACTCCCCCAGCCAACTTAAACATTGAATTAGGGAATTTTGCATCTGATTCTTTCTGTACTTACCACCAAGAGAACCACTCAGAAAGGGAATTTCCTCAGTGGGTCAACGCCATGAATTTAATGGCCAATCTATTTCTGGGCAAAGTCTCTCTGACTGAACCACCCAACAGTTTGCCTTTAACATTGCCGATCATGAAGAGGCTAACCCACCACAAGACATGACCATGCTGATATGGGATCCTGACATGATCACATATTCAGACGATCTGTTTAAACCTTAGGCACCACCCACAGAGATATTGGTGGTACAAACACGTAGTAAGGGTCAACCTGACCCAAAAGATACTGATACCACCCATGTCTAACAAAGTAAATTAACTCCTGATCACCCGAGAATGCCTGTCTCTCCCAGTAAACAACCTCTAAGAATCCATACACGGGAATCTCCTAAGATAGATTATAACGTAGTTGAAGATTTGAAGAAACTGAGAGCTAATATATCAGTTATGGACATATGTAGAATCCCTCAGTAGAAAGACCTTTTGTTGCAGGCTCTAAGTTCAGTAGAAAACTCAGCCACCGGCGGCAGTCAAGAGAAGAAACTACCCCCTATAGATTTGGAAAGAAAACCAATGATAAACACCTGCTCAGAAGGCAAGAAGGAGAGGCCGTTTGTGCCTTCTTTCCTTTTAACGTTCGAAGTCTTCAATAGAAATCTTCACAATTGTTTGGTAGACTCCAAAGCGTCTTCTAATGTCATGCGCTTGGCCATTTGTAATAAACTAGGTGGTGTCCCTCTCAAAAGCAATAAGTATGTTATACAACTAGACAGAACTCAGGTCAAGGTTATGGGGGAACTCAAAGATGTGATGATCAGGATGGCGACACACCCTAGTTTCATGCAGGTGATTGATATCATTGTAGTAAATATCCCTGAGGCATATGGGCTATTATTGAGCCGATATTGGTCCAAAATTCTGAATGGATACTTTAGTACTAACTGGGCACACCTTTGGATACCACTAAAAGGATACAAAAACATGATCTGAATTGATAGGGAGAGGTATCTGAAGCATACGATCACCAATCTGGAAGCCCCTAATGAACCATCCTCCACGGATTTTCCCATATTGGGTAATTATTCTTGTGACTCTTACTTCGGGAACTTACCTCCCCTCATATCCAATGTTCCACTTACCGAAAACTCCGAGCTTCCTTTCTAGGATAAATCGTCAATGCCGATAGAAGATTCTCTCTTTTGTCAAAACCCCATGTCAGGTTGGGCGGAAGGAAAGGGTGGACAACATAACGTCAAACATGGTGAAGGAAGGAATGATTGTCATTCGTGTATCTAGACCCTTTATTTTGATGGATCCAAGTCACAAGAAGGATCAGGAGTGGGGTGCATTCTAATCGACCCAAGGGGGAGGCATCATTTCTTGTCTTGTAGGCTGGAATTCGAGTGCACCAACAACACTGCCGAGTATGAAGCCCTGGTGCAAGGGTTAAACAAATCCATAGATCTTAATATCAAAGAATTAAAGGTTTTAGGAGACTCAGAAATCATAATTAGACTGATCTAGGTGGATATCGGTGGCCACCCACCTTTTCCAAATGGCTCAAAACGACTTTCTGGCAATTTTGGCAATTTACTATTTTTAGCAGGTTTTAACTTTCGGGGCCATTTTGAGGGTCCAAATGAAGGCTTTTCGAGATCAAGGCTCTTAATGATAGGCAAAGGCATAATTGAGCCCCCAAAATGAATCTCCTCGACAATACCTTTCCAACGAGCTATCACACGCCTAAAACTTAGATCGTATGCAAACGTTACGACCCCTGGAAGTTGATTTACTCACTTACCCAAACGGGGCCCACATGACTTTTGGCGCTTCATATCCTAGGGTTACGTTTTTGGATGTATAGGAATTTTGGCATTCTCGTTTATTGTAAAAGGGCCTTCAAAGCCTCATTTTAATCATCTTCTTGGGAATGCGAGTAGTCGTCACATCTCTTCTCAGAGATAAGCTGCCACCATTCTAGCAAGTCTTCCACTCAGTATTTTTACAGTATTTGTACATTTATTTCATTAATAGAAATCGTGTATTACTGTATATCTGTGTTTATGGTTGCATATTCGATACATTTCTGTTATATTATTGAATATCTGCGATATCTCTGTGCATTTCTTTATTATATCTTCGATTTCATTTCGTACCGAAAATAATATGGATCATAGACAAGTAAGAAACACGATACATTGCAATTCACCCCACCTTAAGAATTATCAGCAGGAGGTGGATAGGTTAATAGAATGCTTTGGAGTTTTCAACATTACCGCAATCCCTAGGGCAAAGAATACCCTTGCCAATGCCCTAGCTAGAGCCGCTTCTAGGCTATCACCTTTAGAATATTATGAAGCCTCCTAATTCACTGTAGAACTGCTCTACAAGCCATCAATACCTAATAACATTTCTAATTGGAAAGTTTTCAAAGGAGATGAACAGATCATAYGTTTTTTGACCAATCARGACAATTTCAAAGATCTCGCTATTGATGATGAAGAGTTCCAAGAGCACTCAATGGAAATGGGGTCCTATGGAAGACCTACATATGGATAGATCAAAGGCCCATATGATCCCAAAAGGGGTAACTAATCTAGAAGATTTGTTTGATCTAAAGGAACGATTCAAAGGCCCTAAAAGTGCAAAGACTGGAAGATCTTGTCCCCTCCACGAAACTGTGAATCTTGGGACCCCAGAGAACCCAAGGAATGTAAACCTTAGCAAAACTATATCTAAGGAAGAAACAAAGGCCTACCTCAAGCTGTTTAGACAATACCAGGACATTTTTGCATGGTCCTATAAGGAGTTGAAGACATATGATACTCATATTATTCAGCACACCATCCCATTGAAACCCAAAGTCAAGCCTTTCCAACAAAAGCTTAGGAAATATCACCCTTCATTAGAACCTCTCATGTACTAGAAATTAAGGAAACTCCTGGATGCGAAGATAATTTTCCAGGTTAGGCACACTGCCTGGGTAGCAAATCTCGTTCCGGTGAGGAAAAAAACGAGAGAAATCTGATTGTGATTAGACTTTCGGAACCTCAATAAAGATTCGGAGAAGGATTGTTATCCCATCCTGCTGATGGAACAACTCCTGCAGACCATGTCAGGCTTGAAGATTTTTTCTTTTCTCGATGGTTTCTCAAGATACAATCAAGTGTTGGTTTCAGTGGAAGACCGATTGAAAACCACCTTCCGAACCAAGTGGGGAACCTTTGCTTATAAACACATTCCTTTAGGCTTAATTAACACAGGAGAAACCTTCCAGAGGGCCATGGACGTGGCATTCCGAGGGCTTATAAACAAGTGTGTAGTATTATATTTAGATGACGTGACGGTGTATTTGAAGGATGGGAGGGAGCACATCCAACCCTTAACTCAGATTTTTGAAAGTTGTAGGAAGTACGGTATATCATTAAATCCTAAGAAAACTATCTTCAGGGTTGAAGAAGGGAAGTTGTTGGGTCATATTATATCTCAAGCAGGGATTCGCATGGACTCCAAAAGGATTAAGGCCATAGAACAATTTCCATTACCTCATAACAAGAAATCCATGCAGTCTTTCTTCGGGAAAATCAATTTCGTGAGGAATTTCACTCCCGACTTCGCTGAAATTATCAAACCCTTACAAAAGATGATTCACAAAGATGCCGAATTTAAGTGGGATGACGAATGAAAAAATGCTTTCAACAAAATCAAAGCTGCCATATTGCGGGCTTCGGTGTTGCGAAGTCCCGATTTCAATAGAGGCTTTAATTTATATACCTTCACTTCTGACCAATCGCTGGCTGTGGTTTTAACTCAGAAGGATGATGAAAACAATGAAGCCCCAGTATCATTTATGAGAACTAACCTTCAAGGAGCTAAGCCCAACTATCTTCCAATAGACAAGAATGCCTACGCAGTCTATAAGGCAGTAAATCATTTTAGGTCCTACATCCTCAAGAATCACACTAAGGTGAATGTGCCACACCCTGCAGTCTGATATTTGTTCACCCAACAGGAAATGGGAGAAAGATGAGGGAAATGGATGGTAGTAGTCCAAGAATTTGATCTAGACATAAAACCTGCCAAGCTGGTAAAAGGACAAGGTCTGTACAAGCTCGCATTCGAAGCCCAGGATCAAGTAAATGAAGACTCGGGATGGGAGAATGAAATAGCTCAATGGTGTGGAGAAGTAGCATACATTCCCCCAGGATGAGATTCCTGGTACAAGGACTTGGATTACCTACTACATCATGGAAATTGTCCCAAAATCCTCAACCCAAGAGAGACAAGATCCCTCAGGTTAAAGTCTGCACAATATCATCTCATAAATTCAGTGCTTTTCCAGATCAACTATGATGGGGTGTTGTTGAGGTGCCTCGAACGTGAAGATGCTGATAAGGTGCTAAAGGGAATTCATGATGGCCTCACCGAAGGACATTTTGCTGTAAATACCACCGCTCATAAGATTCTGAGGGTTGGCTACTACTGGTCCATCTTGTTCAAAGACGTGCAAACTTACGCTAGAAACTGTAAGACTTGTCAAATAAGCCCTGGAAAGGAGAGAAGGGTACTAGTCCCTCTTTAGACTGTGATTGTTTTGAGGTCCTTTGAGTAGTGGGGGTTAGATATCATAGGATAAATTATGCCCAACTCTTCTAAGATGCACAAGTACATTCTTACTGCCACTAACTATTTCACAAAATGGGTGGAGGCCATCCCTCTGACTCATGTAAACAAGAAGGTAGTAATCCAATTCATAGAACAACAAATAATCACAAGGTTTTGTCTTCCCTCTATTATAGCATTTTATAATGCATCTTACTTCTCCTCTACACTATTGACAGAATTTTCTCTAGACAAAGGAATCATAATCAAGTACTTTGCAAATTATTACCCTCAGGGAAATGGTGTGGCAGAGTTGACTAACAAAAATCTGGTAAGGATATTAAAGAAGACAGTTATAGATAACGAAATAAATTGGCATAATCAACTTCATAATGTCTTATGGGCCGATAGGGTCACACCCAAAGAATCCATAGGAAACTCCCCATACTTTCTGGTCTACGGGCAAGAAGCTATCCTCCCAAACGGTCTCTATCTGTCATTTCTTCAATTGGCCCAAGATTCCAACGAGGAACCCTCATCGGCCATGCAACAAAGAATCAATACTCTACTCATGCTAGAAGAAGAGAGAGATAAGGCTAAGTCAAAATTCCTAGCTCACCAACAGATAGTGAAACGATGGTTTGATAAGCATAAGGCCAAAGAAAAGAGTTTTGAGGTAGGAGACTTGGTACTAAAATGGGACAGAGCGAATGAACCAAAAGGGAAGCATTCTAAGTTTCAGAACCTGTGGCTTGGACCTTTCCAGGTTGCTGAAAAGATAGCGGCAGGTACTTATCGATTTTATAACTTGAGGGGAGAACCTGATGCCCTTCCAGTAAATGGTCAAGCCCTCAAACAATATTTCCAATAATAAAAATAAAAATAATAATAATAATAAATAAATAAATATAAACAAAAAAAAGGAGGACATGAGTTAAGGTTATTGAAGGAAGAACAGAGATTCTGCATTCGCCCAGTGAATCACCATTTGTTGAGTTCTCAACACACCCTAAAAAAATCTCTGCCAAACTCTACTTTTTGGGTACCACTTATTGTTTAATTTGGAACAATGTTGTTTTCGCTTATCCTTGTTTTCTACAATTTCTCCTTGATTCTTTAAAACGTTTCCCTGAACATGTCAAAACCATCACAACTTAAAGGGAGTAACATTTGACTAAAGAATCAACCATTAAGTCATTTCACCTGATGCGTCCAAATTTCAACACCCAGAAGAATCAGAGGTGAAAGAAAATCGTCCTAGAAAACTAAGGACGTCAATCGTCATTTTTCGTCGGCATCGGAAAATGGGGAGTTGTTCTTTCGTGATAAGCATTGCACAAGAATTTTTTTGATGACCGATTTCATTTAGCATCGGTGAAACGTGAAAGGAAGTATTCGTTTGCGGGAAAAGGGAGGAATCACCGATGACCGATCCTGTAAAAATATTTCGACATCGACGAATTTCCAAGAACCTAGCCCAAGGGAAAAGATGCGATAATTTCATCCCCAGTTACTAACCCCTGATACCTAAGTGGCATCAGTGACTCCTAGGATGGGATAGGAAGCGCACAATTGAAATAAGGTTACCACCTCTACTGGCACTCCTGAGTCCAGTCACCTGTTTTTATTCGCCACGTGTCGCTTCAAAACCATCCGATGAAAGAAATCAGTGTCAACAGTTTTTCTTTTGTAAGGAGTATCAACGAAGAATCTCGTAGCTCAACACCGATCCCTGACTTCCCCTTTCATAAAATGACATGATGGGATGTTTTATCTCTAAGATGTGCTAGATATGATGCATTTAATTGATTGACTAATTCCAAGATCGTGCATTAGTCTCTAATTCATGTGCAAAGCCCAATGACCATTTTAACATGTAGAAACAATGCATCTCCCTTCATGCCTCCACTGTCAACCTATGTAGAATTGATTATAGAGAATTGGTGGTAAGTAGTTTAAATTTCGTCCCATTACTTGTATTAACAGCTTGATATGACTGGTAAATTCTCTCTCGTTATATTACCCTGAATTATTATGAGCCAGATCATTTTGCATGCAAACAGGTCCGCAACATCTAGAGGAGCGAGACGAAATACCTAGAGAAGGATTCCAAGGTATAGTGAGTATTAAGAAATAGAATTTAGCAAGCATATAGGTATGTACAAGTCTGGTGTTGATTTAATTTCACATATAAATTAAGATCTAATATTATTCTATTTGTCGACCCTAATTGAGCGTCTTTGGTTGTAGGAACAATGCCTCCAAAGAAACCTACCACCAGGAATCAGAAGCAGGAGAAGACTCCTCCCTATCCATTGCAAGAAAATTGGAATTCACTTCCAAGCTAGCGCCCATCATCAAGACGATCAACAAAGAAGCCTTCGCTCAACCCCTGACCCTTGGGGAAACAGAGGCGAATATTGGGACCAAGACAACATTCCCATGATGGGAAGACTTGTTCAAGGAAATCAAGTACGAAAAATTCCCCGAATATGCCCTGCATAGCAATTCTGACACGAGGAAGCTGGATGATGAGTTCCTCGTCAACATCCATAAGGCTTACCTACACATGGTGGCAAGCGGGACTCCAGTATTCCCTTGCATTGAAATTTTTAAATGACTTATTGATCACAGCTATGAACAAAAGTGTCTAATTAATGATGATAATGGTCAAATCGTCGAGGTTTTCCTCCCAATAGAAGTCCAAAGGTATTACAAGCTCAGGGAGCCAGATGAACGTTTGAACAAGGATTTTGTTGTGAAGTTTTATCAGAAGCATGACACCATCAAAATCATGGCACCCTAGTGGAGAGATGACAAAAAATTCACTAACTGAAACTCTGTTTGGTACCCGACGGTGAACCTCGGACAACCTTATATCTATCTAACGGCTCTCCTTTGCCAGTTGCATGGAGAAAAATATTTCTCCAGGTTTTCGGAGGCATGGATGCCTTTGGCTTATACTATCACCATCTTTGGAGCAAGATTCAACTGGGGCACGATCATCTCCAAACATATGAGCACCTACATTCTACAGGCTCATCATCCAAAGGAAGGAGGAACTCCCGCCTTCTACATGGCGTCTTATCTATTAGACGTCATCTGTGCAATAAATGTCTTCGCAGGAATGAACCTGAGCTGGCACACTTCCGAGCTCCTGGTCCATGTCTATTTTAGCATCTTGTGGGAGAATAGGTATAAAATATCCTACTCTCTCATTTGTGACCAATTTATCACACCTATTCATTTCTTACTATTCAAGAAAGAATGCCCAAGGCTGTCTGATGCGGCCAAAAACGTTATATCGAAAGTCGGTCACTGGTACCCTGAAAAGCGCGAAACCTACATTAGGGTTTTTGGCGCCACAGGAGCACCACATTTGCTACCTATATATGTTCCTGGTCGACTGGTACTAGGGCAAAAATGTTACCAAACTATCTTGCAGGGGTACAATGCCACTTTGGTGAAGGATAAGAAGCGAGCATTCATACCCTATGGGTTTCATATCGGCTTCTACCAGGTTAAAGACTCTGCACAGGCCAAGCAAGAGGGATTAATTCAATTGGAATTTAAGTTCTAGATAGGATGTTTTCACAAGCATGATCCCAATGGTCTGGTCTCAAAACATGCATCACAAGTATCGTCATGTTGGCATTATTCCCACGACTGGTTTGAGGATGAAATCTTCACTGAAAATGATCAAGATTGGGATGAGGTGATGGAAAGAATGGTTGACCCCAAAATAACCAAGTTCAAGGCCATGAGTTGGGAAGATCAAGCGACATTCTTGTATGAAAGAGTGCAAAGAGCGAAAGAAATTCTTAGAACTAGGGAAGAAAGGGTAACATTCAAATCGACCGAAACGATGGAAGCTCCCCAAGAAGCCCCTGTACAGAACTGAAATTTTCATGGAACTCCAGGTGCAAGGGAAAGAGGGACACTATTGCTCCAACATTCTCAACAAATAATGGATCCAACCCTCTTATCAAGCGTTCCAACCATTAACCCACAAGAGAGACCGACAGGGGTAGGCGGCTTCGAGCTCACAGACACCGGTAACATCAACAAGTCAGATGACCCTGAATCCACACTGCCACCAACCGATTCACCGGCAGGCACGACGACTCAATAAAAGTCGGGTTGGGTGTCCATCGAAACTAGTGTGCCTAACCCTTTGTCTAAGTTCATAGATATATACAGTGATGATGAGAGTACGGAGACATCTCAGAAAACCTCTGTGTATGTAGAANAAGTCAAGCCTTTCCAACAAAAGCTTAGGAAATATCACCCTTCATTAGAACCTCTCATGTACTAGAAATTAAGGAAACTCCTGGATGCGAAGATAATTTTCCAGGTTAGGCACACTGCCTGGGTAGCAAATCTCGTTCCGGTGAGGAAAAAAACGAGAGAAATCTGATTGTGATTAGACTTTCGGAACCTCAATAAAGATTCGGAGAAGGATTGTTATCCCATCCTGCTGATGGAACAACTCCTGCAGACCATGTCAGGCTTGAAGATTTTTTCTTTTCTCGATGGTTTCTCAAGATACAATCAAGTGTTGGTTTCAGTGGAAGACCGATTGAAAACCACCTTCCGAACCAAGTGGGGAACCTTTGCTTATAAACACATTCCTTTAGGCTTAATTAACACAGGAGAAACCTTCCAGAGGGCCATGGACGTGGCATTCCGAGGGCTTATAAACAAGTGTGTAGTATTATATTTAGATGACGTGACGGTGTATTTGAAGGATGGGAGGGAGCACATCCAACCCTTAACTCAGATTTTTGAAAGTTGTAGGAAGTACGGTATATCATTAAATCCTAAGAAAACTATCTTCAGGGTTGAAGAAGGGAAGTTGTTGGGTCATATTATATCTCAAGCAGGGATTCGCATGGACTCCAAAAGGATTAAGGCCATAGAACAATTTCCATTACCTCATAACAAGAAATCCATGCAGTCTTTCTTCGGGAAAATCAATTTCGTGAGGAATTTCACTCCCGACTTCGCTGAAATTATCAAACCCTTACAAAAGATGATTCACAAAGATGCCGAATTTAAGTGGGATGACGAATGAAAAAATGCTTTCAACAAAATCAAAGCTGCCATATTGCGGGCTTCGGTGTTGCGAAGTCCCGATTTCAATAGAGGCTTTAATTTATATACCTTCACTTCTGACCAATCGCTGGCTGTGGTTTTAACTCAGAAGGATGATGAAAACAATGAAGCCCCAGTATCATTTATGAGAACTAACCTTCAAGGAGCTAAGCCCAACTATCTTCCAATAGACAAGAATGCCTACGCAGTCTATAAGGCAGTAAATCATTTTAGGTCCTACATCCTCAAGAATCACACTAAGGTGAATGTGCCACACCCTGCAGTCTGATATTTGTTCACCCAACAGGAAATGGGAGAAAGATGAGGGAAATGGATGGTAGTAGTCCAAGAATTTGATCTAGACATAAAACCTGCCAAGCTGGTAAAAGGACAAGGTCTGTACAAGCTCGCATTCGAAGCCCAGGATCAAGTAAATGAAGACTCGGGATGGGAGAATGAAATAGCTCAATGGTGTGGAGAAGTAGCATACATTCCCCCAGGATGAGATTCCTGGTACAAGGACTTGGATTACCTACTACATCATGGAAATTGTCCCAAAATCCTCAACCCAAGAGAGACAAGATCCCTCAGGTTAAAGTCTGCACAATATCATCTCATAAATTCAGTGCTTTTCCAGATCAACTATGATGGGGTGTTGTTGAGGTGCCTCGAACGTGAAGATGCTGATAAGGTGCTAAAGGGAATTCATGATGGCCTCACCGAAGGACATTTTGCTGTAAATACCACCGCTCATAAGATTCTGAGGGTTGGCTACTACTGGTCCATCTTGTTCAAAGACGTGCAAACTTACGCTAGAAACTGTAAGACTTGTCAAATAAGCCCTGGAAAGGAGAGAAGGGTACTAGTCCCTCTTTAGACTGTGATTGTTTTGAGGTCCTTTGAGTAGTGGGGGTTAGATATCATAGGATAAATTATGCCCAACTCTTCTAAGATGCACAAGTACATTCTTACTGCCACTAACTATTTCACAAAATGGGTGGAGGCCATCCCTCTGACTCATGTAAACAAGAAGGTAGTAATCCAATTCATAGAACAACAAATAATCACAAGGTTTTGTCTTCCCTCTATTATAGCATTTTATAATGCATCTTACTTCTCCTCTACACTATTGACAGAATTTTCTCTAGACAAAGGAATCATAATCAAGTACTTTGCAAATTATTACCCTCAGGGAAATGGTGTGGCAGAGTTGACTAACAAAAATCTGGTAAGGATATTAAAGAAGACAGTTATAGATAACGAAATAAATTGGCATAATCAACTTCATAATGTCTTATGGGCCGATAGGGTCACACCCAAAGAATCCATAGGAAACTCCCCATACTTTCTGGTCTACGGGCAAGAAGCTATCCTCCCAAACGGGCTCTATCTGTCATTTCTTCAATTGGCCCAAGATTCCAATGAGGAACCCTCATCGGCCATGCAACAAAGAATCAATACTCTACTCATGCTAGAAGAAGAGAGAGATAAGGCTAAGTCAAAATTCTTAGCTCACCAACAGATAGTGAAACGATGGTTTGATAAGCATAAGGCCAAAGAAAAGAGTTTTGAGGTAGGAGACTTGGTACTAAAATGGGATAGAGCGAATGAACCAAAAGGGAAGCATTCTAAGTTTCAGAACCTGTGGCTTGGACCTTTCCAGGTTGCTGAAAAGATAGTGGTAGGTACTTATCGATTTTATAACTTGTGGGGAGAACCTGATGCCCTCCCAGTAAATGGTCAAGCCCTCAAACAATATTTCCAATAATAAAAATAATAATAATAATAATAATAAATAAATAAATATAAACAAAAAAAAGGAGGACATGAGTTAAGGTTATTGAAGGAAGAACAGAGATTTTGCATTCACCCAATGAATCACCATTTGTTGAGTTCTCAACACACCCTAAAAAAATCTCTGCCAAACTCTACTTTTTGGGTACCACTTATTGTTTAATTTGGAACAATGTTGTTTTCGCTTATCTTTGTTTTCTACAATTTCTCCTTGATTCTTTAAAACGTTTCCCTGAACATGTCAAAACCATCACAACTTAAAGGGAGTAACATTTGACTAAAGAATCAACCATTAAGTCATTTCACCTGATGCGTCCAAATTTCAACACCCAGAAGAATCAGAGGTGAAAGAAAATCGTCCTAGAAAACTAAGGACGTCAATCGTCATTTTTCGTCGGCATCGGAAAATGGGGAGTTGTTCTTTCGTGATAAGCATTGCACAAGAATTTTTTTGATGACCGATTTCATTTAGCATCGGTGAAACGTGAAAGGAAGTATTCGTTTGCGGGAAAAGGGAGGAATCACCGATGACCGATCCTGTAAAAATATTTCGACATCGACGAATTTCCAAGAACCTAGCCCAAGGGAAAAGATGCGATAATTTCATCCCCAGTTACTAACCCCTGATACCTAAGTGGCATCAGTGACTCCTAGGATGGGATAGGAAGCGCACAATTGAAATAAGGTTACCACCTCTACTGGCACTCCTGAGTCCAGTCACCTGTTTTTATTCGCCACGTGTCGCTTCAAAACCATCCGATGAAAGAAATCAGTGTCAACAGTTTTTCTTTTGTAAGGAGTATCAACGAAGAATCTCGTAGCTCAACACCGATCCCTGACTTCCCCTTTCATAAAATGACATGATGGGATGTTTTATCTCTAAGATGTGCTAGATATGATGCATTTAATTGATTGACTAATTCCAAGATCGTGCATTAGTCTCTAATTCATGTGCAAAGCCCAATGACCATTTTAACATGTAGAAACAATGCATCTCCCTTCATGCCTCCACTGTCAACCTATGTAGAATTGATTATAGAGAATTGGTGGTAAGTAGTTTAAATTTCGTCCCATTACTTGTATTAACAGCTTGATATGACTGGTAAATTCTCTCTCGTTATATTACCCTGAATTATTATGAGCCAGATCATTTTGCATGCAAACAGGTCCGCAACATCTAGAGGAGCGAGACGAAATACCTAGAGAAGGATTCCAAGGTATAGTGAGTATTAAGAAATAGAATTTAGCAAGCATATAGGTATGTACAAGTCTGGTGTTGATTTAATTTCACATATAAATTAAGATCTAATATTATTCTATTTGTCGACCCTAATTGAGCGTCTTTGGTTGTAGGAACAATGCCTCCAAAGAAACCTACCACCAGGAATCAGAAGCAGGAGAAGACTCCTCCCTATCCATTGCAAGAAAATTGGAATTCACTTCCAAGCTAGCGCCCATCATCAAGACGATCAACAAAGAAGCCTTCGCTCAACCCCTGACCCTTGGGGAAACAGAGGCGAATATTGGGACCAAGACAACATTCCCATGATGGGAAGACTTGTTCAAGGAAATCAAGTACGAAAAATTCCCCGAATATGCCCTGCATAGCAATTCTGACACGAGGAAGCTGGATGATGAGTTCCTCGTCAACATCCATAAGGCTTACCTACACATGGTGGCAAGCGGGACTCCAGTATTCCCTTGCATTGAAATTTTTAAATGACTTATTGATCACAGCTATGAACAAAAGTGTCTAATTAATGATGATAATGGTCAAATCGTCGAGGTTTTCCTCCCAATAGAAGTCCAAAGGTATTACAAGCTCAGGGAGCCAGATGAACGTTTGAACAAGGATTTTGTTGTGAAGTTTTATCAGAAGCATGACACCATCAAAATCATGGCACCCTAGTGGAGAGATGACAAAAAATTCACTAACTGAAACTCTGTTTGGTACCCGACGGTGAACCTCGGACAACCTTATATCTATCTAACGGCTCTCCTTTGCCAGTTGCATGGAGAAAAATATTTCTCCAGGTTTTCGGAGGCATGGATGCCTTTGGCTTATACTATCACCATCTTTGGAGCAAGATTCAACTGGGGCACGATCATCTCCAAACATATGAGCACCTACATTCTACAGGCTCATCATCCAAAGGAAGGAGGAACTCCCGCCTTCTACATGGCGTCTTATCTATTAGACGTCATCTGTGCAATAAATGTCTTCGCAGGAATGAACCTGAGCTGGCACACTTCCGAGCTCCTGGTCCATGTCTATTTTAGCATCTTGTGGGAGAATAGGTATAAAATATCCTACTCTCTCATTTGTGACCAATTTATCACACCTATTCATTTCTTACTATTCAAGAAAGAATGCCCAAGGCTGTCTGATGCGGCCAAAAACGTTATATCGAAAGTCGGTCACTGGTACCCTGAAAAGCGCGAAACCTACATTAGGGTTTTTGGCGCCACAGGAGCACCACATTTGCTACCTATATATGTTCCTGGTCGACTGGTACTAGGGCAAAAATGTTACCAAACTATCTTGCAGGGGTACAATGCCACTTTGGTGAAGGATAAGAAGCGAGCATTCATACCCTATGGGTTTCATATCGGCTTCTACCAGGTTAAAGACTCTGCACAGGCCAAGCAAGAGGGATTAATTCAATTGGAATTTAAGTTCTAGATAGGATGTTTTCACAAGCATGATCCCAATGGTCTGGTCTCAAAACATGCATCACAAGTATCGTCATGTTGGCATTATTCCCACGACTGGTTTGAGGATGAAATCTTCACTGAAAATGATCAAGATTGGGATGAGGTGATGGAAAGAATGGTTGACCCCAAAATAACCAAGTTCAAGGCCATGAGTTGGGAAGATCAAGCGACATTCTTGTATGAAAGAGTGCAAAGAGCGAAAGAAATTCTTAGAACTAGGGAAGAAAGGGTAACATTCAAATCGACCGAAACGATGGAAGCTCCCCAAGAAGCCCCTGTACAGAACTGAAATTTTCATGGAACTCCAGGTGCAAGGGAAAGAGGGACACTATTGCTCCAACATTCTCAACAAATAATGGATCCAACCCTCTTATCAAGCGTTCCAACCATTAACCCACAAGAGAGACCGACAGGGGTAGGCGGCTTCGAGCTCACAGACACCGGTAACATCAACAAGTCAGATGACCCTGAATCCACACTGCCACCAACCGATTCACCGGCAGGCACGACGACTCAATAAAAGTCGGGTTGGGTGTCCATCGAAACTAGTGTGCCTAACCCTTTGTCTAAGTTCATAGATATATACAGTGATGATGAGAGTACGGAGACATCTCAGAAAACCTCTGTGTATGTAGAAGAAGAAAAGGGAGCCGAGGAAAAAACACCTCTTGTTCCCAATGTTCAGAGTCAAGAGGACACACGAGAAGAAAAAGGAGCCGAAAGCGTCTTAGATATAGAAATTCCTGATGCATCAAAGACCCAAGTAGGTAGTCCCAAGGACAAGTCAGAATTGGATGTGTCAAAAGAAAGATCCCCATAGAAGGACGTCAGGGATGCCATGGCTAGAATACAGGCAAGTATTGAGCTTGCTCCCAACACATCCATTCCACTTGATACTCGGGTCCTCGATAAACATCAGGAAGAGTTCGGGCCTTCAGAGCAAAACAAGGAGGTTCAAGAGTCTGATCTTGAATAAATATATACCACCGACAGCCTGGGAAACATGCTCACATGGGGCGACCAACAGATATCAGAGCCATTAGATGAAGTGGCAGACATCTATGTGATCTCCTATGATTAAAAGAGGAAGGCCATCGTGCAAAGGACTGCTAAGAAGAGAAAGATTACTGTGGACTATTCTATTTTGGTTACAATAGAGGAAATATTGATCAACATAGTGTTGGCAGCCAACCATTTTTTAATTGCTCTTAAAAAACGCTGCCTACACCCCTTGTCTCGTAAATGACAAATCATCGTCGCATTGTGCTTCTAGACATTTGTTTCATTTTTGCGACAATTGCAATCTGGTCTCGATTTGATTTTCACAACTATAAGTGTGAAAATACCTCTTTCATCGTTTGGACTGTAGTCGTCTTTTATCGATTTCTCCAAAACACACTTGACCATTGTTTTACCACATGACTGCTAAAGATTTTCTCGAACTTTTATCCTTGAGCATACTCTCACCTTGATTGCACATTTGGATATGTTTRATTGCTAAGCCTTTGGGCATAAAAATTTATTGGTTTTATTCTGATMTTATAAAAGTTATAATGGATTTGGTCTTATTGCTTTGATTCTTATTGCTATGGGCTTTTCATTCAGTTATTATATGAGAAATTTTGGATCATWATGTTCTMAAAAACWTTGGAATGCAARCATTTCAATGTGCAACGAATACATTGGTAAGTTYATGARGTCAATTCAAGAARTARMAATGGTTTGAAGGYKCATGGATTAATCATATTGGACTTTAATATTRMAAATCGATGCTTGGTATATTGTTTGGTAAAGTTGATATTACGTTGAATGATTCATAGTTTCAAATTATGTATTGGCATCGATTAATTTTAAACCTTGGTGTAAAAATGATTGATTGACACGATGGACGTTGGATATGGTGTTGGATTGAACTATACACTTGGCATGAGTATAACACATGGTATTGGTTCTACTCCGGTTGACTGGCACGTTAATATGATTACACACCTATTTGCTGGCCGATATGCATGGTATAAACGATTATGATTTAATAACACTGTACTCAGTCATTAATATAGTGCGTGGCGGTGGTAATCCCACCACCTTCGCACGCATGCAGTTAATTCTGGTCTATTCGAGCTTTGAAGCTATCAAACCTATCGTTTTCGACTCTGTGCATTGTTTCATTCAGTTTGAACCTTACCATGTACAGAGATTATGGCTCCTGTCGTAAGGGTCGAACCTAACGGGTGCCAATCACTGTTGACATTTAGTGGTGCATGTAGTGACCTGGAACAACACGGGTGGCTCGCTTTCATAAGGAAGTTTGATGGCTATGACCTCAATGTGGCTCGGCAATTTTCATTATCGTTCGATGGATGCCGAGCCAAAGTGGGAGATGTCCAGCTTGAAATTACTGAAGAATTTCTCAGCCTGGCAACCAGCTTGCCTGCCAAGGGACAAAAATGGTTGAAAAGTTGCAAGGTAGA
>JZKD02S0439552.1:0-17675 GCA_000966675.3 Picea glauca | reverse complement strand
TTTATATTCACAATCCTTAAACTATTCTCTTCAAAGGGGTATTTTTAGATTTTAATTTTAAGTGCAAATTAAGATAGATACAGGGTGGGGGAAAACATGTGTTTAAAATATGCAAATGTTTCAGCTTGGTCAACTTAAAAAAATTCTATAAATTATACTATTTTGTAATGACACCCGTCTTTACGACAACATGAGACGCATAACATGCGCAATATATATATATATATATATATATATATATATATATATATATATATATATATATTTAAGAAGGAAAGTAACAACACCAAACAATCAATCAAGGCAACTCGACGATGAACACAATGCAAACAATTCAGGTAACAGACAACATAATGCCCTATCATACTAGCACATCATGCAGCTAGATGCAACATACAAAATTCAATCAGACAAAAATAAAAATGACTACCCACCCATCCTACCCTACAACATTAGGACCTCCAGGACACATAATAAATGCTTGTATCTACCCCACTCATTACGACTACATGTGATTCAACACAATAATTTTTTTTTTAAGTAAGGTGGCAACGACAATAACAGTTAAACAACACATCTTGAAGAAAACACAACGCACGTGGATCAGGAAACATTAAACAATGATTCAAATGTTATCACATCAGGCAATTGGATGAAACATAAGGTGATTAATAGACAGATAAAAATGACTACCCACCCGACACAAACAAGACAATGCCTAGAAGCTAAAGGACAACATCAACCAACTTGACACAACGACTTGACGACCAATAAATGGGAAACCTCTATGGCGCACAAAACCAAACACATTAAGGTGTTACCAATGAAGTGCCAACATCAAATACCACAAACAACACCCACATTGGGAAGCAACAGACTCCGACCAGGTTTTCATTAGGAATCATGTCATCACATGTCGATATGTGTGACAGTAACCAATGCGCAACACAACACATCTAGACCTATAACCCAAGAAAAATTCATCGCGCTAGGAGACCGAACTAACTATCAACCACATGACGAAATTCCCAAGCCCCTCATCGACAAGTCAACAAGACAAAAGGGAAATTGATGGCTATAATCAATTCATACGACACATTGAATTCCTTGTGCCATGAACGATGGCTCTTGGAAACTTAAACAAGTTCCTACCATTTGAATAAGAAAACGGTCAGCTTCCAACCATTCTCCATCCCAACAAAAATCAAATAAACAAAGACTCCTCATCATTGCAATTAGAAATACATCAAGATGCCTCTTTACTATAACCAGAAATAAATCAAATATGTTTATCATTATAAACTCTTAGAAAAGTATTTGCAACATACACCAAAGACACTGCTCTGGCATTGCGATAGATATGCACAAATGCAATATGGATAAGGAAGTAAGGTCAAGGTGACACACCAATCCATAATTTGATGTATTATAACGATTCTTCTTCCATGACATAGTATTGAATTAAAAATACAGGGGCATCGCTAATAATATGTTTATTCCAAATTCAAGACAGATATGGCATAAATTAAGATTAATGAATACTATGATACTCTTGAATCTTAAGGTAACTAGCATATAGATTTGGTCAAGACTATGCTAAATACGTTGTGTTAAATACATTCATTGTGATAAATACATTTAATGAAAATTAAATACAATGTGTTAAATGAATTCAATGGAAATTAAATACGCTGACATTCACATACAAAAATGATATACAATACTTAATCTTTAATTAGGTATACAATAACTACAAAATCAGTGTCAATAGTTGTCTAATAAATATATTAATTGTTGTCTAAAATATATTGCTATCCATTAAAACTGAAACAATAAAATTTGTTGTCTTAAGTAGCAGTAGGGATATCATGCTGGAATCACTATCTGAAACAATATAAATTCCCAGTCTGAACAATATAAATTCATAGTCTGAAACAATATAATTTCGTTGTCTGATACAATATAAATTAATTATCCTCTAAGCAATACAATTCACTGTCTAAAAAAAATTGGAACAATTATATGCATTGTCTAATAAATAATCTAATTAAATTGTTGACTATACAATTCGTTGTCCAACATTTATATACACACATATTGCATTTCTATTGCAATTAAACACATGTTTATTATTAATTTCATTGTTAGAATCTATATGCAGCAACCAACACAGTTGCAGTCACGCTCAGCCATAAGTTTGTTGTGTTCATATGAAAAATGCTATATATTAATTATTCACCATCAATCCAGGCCAATGCCCATCCACTTAATACCAAACCATTAAAACACGAGAATAGCCACATAGAAAACCGTTGGTAAATCGGGATTCATTGTAAATGCAGGTAATTCATGGTTTAGTAAGAAGCTGTGAAAAATGTGGTTCATAAAAACACAGGTATGAAATCAAACACATCTAAAAGGGAGGGATGATCCATCAAAGCACAGATATTATAAAAGGCATATATTATCAATATATAAAGTGTTGTCAAAGGTAAATCATTGTCAACATTTACACATGTGAACTGATCGATTTATGAGCAGGAATGAAACTTGCAGGAGGTGGACCAAAGGCCACATCCATTTCTTCAAGGGTAAATATTCAATTTATTCAAAAAACGAACCAGAATTGGACGAATGCAACATGAAACCTACAGGACTGGCATAAATTTGAGTTTAGAACAAAACGATAATTGGAAGACTCAAACCCAAACAGTAACATGATTGCATCATAGCAACATCACCAGCAAGACTGACAAGTGGAGTGAGAGCATAACAAAGGGAGATGAATGCAGTGACAAGAAACAATGAGCCCTTAACTCATCAAGAGCAAGCCGCCCTAAGTCCCAAATTGTGAACCATAATACTGCCCTTGAACTAAATTCATTTTCCAGATAAATAATTACTCAACTAGTGAATAATGCCCAAATATGATGACATTTAGGCTAGATTTCGAATAAAACAAGTAAGGAAAGGATTCGATGCACAGGTCATAATTTCATCCACAAAAACATCAAGGACCATCATAAAAATAATATGAGCAGAGATAATTTTGTTTAAATGCAAAGATTTGGTGAAATCGATATGCTTGGAACGCTTAGATGACTTGAACACAGGTGTAAATTGGATGCATAGATCAGTTTGTTAAGGTGCAGAGACAAAACACATAGGTAAATAAAAACATTAAGATAAAAGAACATAGATAATCATTCAAGTGAAACGAAAAAGAAATCAACCACCAGGAAACACACATGTAATCAATCACTAGAAAATGTAGAGAATTGGCATACAAGACTCATAGGTTCATCAAAGTTTAAGCAATTAAAAATGAAGAGAAAATCAGAGATGTAGTCAATCAAAACAGGGAGATACTCTTTCGCAAGAAGGAACAAAGACTAATCATTCAACAAAGAATCAATCAAACACAGAGATAAGGAAGGGATAGATAGCTGGGAAAAACTTATCCTTCACTCATCCTCCATGCACAAAAAAGAAGGGCAATAGAATCTATGAGTATTTAAACACTGAAGTGACGGTTGTTGATTTGGATCCTAGCCAACTGCTCAGGCATGGACTGATGAACTAGGGATAAGGGAAGAATATAAAGAACAATCTATTTATAGTAATCATTAAAACCCACATAGATAATTAAATCAAATCAGATGTTGGGTTCACCAAATGAAATCTAATCGAAAAACAACAAGCAATGGAATTACAACACCATAGGAAAGTAGATGTTAGACAACTCGTGGAAAGGAAATCTTCAACCGAGCAGAGAGAAATAAAATGTGTAAATTTAATTTCATTGCAAGTAATAACTTAAACATATGTACCTTAGCCAAAAGTAAATGCTCCGTAGTTTCTATCCCGCATGCGCTCTATTTAGCCTCCGCTTGTCGACCAATGTGACTTCACCGGTACCTCCCAGCCAATTCTAGGGGTACTCTTCTTCCCCCTGAGCCCCTCAAGCCACAAAGGGGCAACACACACTATACCAGAAAACAACTAGCACCCAACTCGAGATACTACTCATTACCCATGCTGAGTATGCCAACTCCCACAAGATAAGTTCATTCAAGACAAAAATTTAGGAGTGTAACATTACACATAAAGATGAGATCCATACTCCTCCTCCTCCACCCTTTTTATAGAATTTTTAAGTAATTAGTTTTCCAAATTCTCATTAAATTCCTTTTTCATTAATTTTAATTAGGAAAAACCTCCCCCATACACATGTCACCCGATCCCCTAGTTGCACTAGAAATTAATTTTATTAATTAATTAATTATTCCTATTTCCCTCACCCACCTAAAAGAATTCCAAAAAATGATCCTTGGTGTCCAAAAATTCCCTTACACATCTTAAATGACTTACGCCTTTACTAAATTCCTAGCTCAGTTCATAATTAGAAAGTTTTGAAAGGAAAAATTCCTTACTAAGTTAGACATTCAGCCTTTTCCTTACATTTCCCTTTTTCTTATGTTTACCTTTTTTCCTTTAGTTTCCTATTTCTTTTAAGTTTCCCTCTTTTCCCTTTTTAACTAAAACTCAAATTAGAAAGTGTAGAAAAACAACCATTTACCCCTTTTTCTTTTTAATTAAAAATTAAATTAGTGTATGTAGATAAAACAATAATTTCCCTTTTAAAATTTTAATCCCCCACTGTAATTTTATTTTAATAATTTAATTGAATTTCTGACCCCCTTATTGTTACATGTTTAATTTTGATTATTATTTTTGACCAAATGTGTTGCTTAGACCTACATTTTAATTTCACTAGGTTGGGCAACATTTTTATTAGGGAAATTATTTTTAAATCTTACTTTTCACATCATTCATTTTAAGTCCGACTAGGTTTATTCACTTATTCATTGAAATCATGATGTTCCCTTCACGATGCACTTGGTGCTCCAAGGGTGCCACTCACTTTTTTCCATTTTCCTTGCAAGACGTGTGCTTCAGAACACACTACATGCTCCAAGGGTGCCACTCACCTCTTTCTGTTTTCCTTGCGCGATGTGCCCTTCAGGATGCACTATGTGATCCAAGGGTGCCACTTGCCTCTTGAATGAATTGGTAGACATCAAAAACCCCTGGAGTCAATACTCCACCAGGTGATATTGTGGGAGACTAAGGACCTCTATGGAATAAGGCCCCTTCCTTATTGCACGCTGCTTAGAATCATCATGAGCGACTATCACAGTCTTCCCTCACGACATCGTGGGTCTTCTCAAACTAGGTAATCGTTAGCCTACAATTCAAGCCATGATGGGAGTGCTAGTAGTCTATGGCAGGGCTACTATTTACACCTCTCCCTCAAGTATTTGGTTGTCCTGTGTGACCCCTCTAATCCACATGTGAGTCTGGTCAGCAAGCTATCATCAACCTGCATCCATCAACGAATCATGTCAACAAAAATAATAAATATTCATAACATCTAATAATATGTACATGTTTCACAGCAATAACATTCAAACCCAACAATCCTCTCCATGAATTGATCCGAAGTCCAAGGGTTTCATCAATGCCTTTGCATCACCAATGTTCAAAGTCCTGCACACTCAGGAGAACCTAGTCAATAGAACCTATCTATGTGAATACAACAAAATAACATATCATCAATCCATAATGTCTCATAATCATAATCGAACAACCAATAGTATAATAATTTGGATCACCTGCAAGTAAGTGTGCTCAAAGAATATTTTTTCTCAGTGCACGCAAAAGTGGGATGTTACAATGCTCAAGCCTAGGTTCCCATTGATTTTGACCATTTAAGGTTGCAATGATGGCGACTATTCCGAGGAACAAGGACGTGTCTACATCTCACCCGACACACGCAAGACCACACCTAATAAGCTAAAAGGCAAAATCAATCAATCCAAAACATCAAAGACCTTGTTCAAAACAACAAAAAAATGAAAAAAATGATTCAAAGTTTTACTTAGGGGCTCCACATATGAAAAACCATGAAACGAGAGTGTCAATTGTTTTAAATTGATTTGACCGAAAGAATATTTATAATATTTGGCGCCAATTGAAATGAAATGATGTGTCCCTTCATTTTTTTTTCTAACCGACGAAATTCTCTCACCCATCTTTCGGCCGAAAACCTAATGTTCAACCGAAAAACTAGGAATCCATTTATTTTTTACGGATTTCGTTAGTAAAATATCTTTCAGCCGAAAAATAATACCTTTTGACCGAAATATTATTTCGGTCGAAAACCGACGAATGAGAATGTTTGCAAGAACCTGATATTTCCCTCAAGCTTCGTTGTACATTCGATGTTTCGAACTCCTGTAAATACTCATATTTTAGATTCGAAATTGATATCAATATTTTCAAAATTGAATCTACTTTCTACGGATATAATTTGGTTTCATTTTCATTATTCAGATCTAATTTTATTTAATTTTATAAAAAAATCACTGCATAATATTTTCAGGTGACATTATGATTCATTGAAATGAAATATCCATATCTCTAAAAATAAACAGTTGAAAATTTAGAAAAAATTATATTCAAAATCCTTAAACTATTCTCTTCGAAAATGTATTTTTAGATTTTAATTTTAAGTACAAATTAAGATAGATACAAGGTATGGGAAAACATGTGTTTAAAATATGCAATTGTTTCATCTTGGTAAACTTAAAAAAATTCTAGAAATTGTAACATTCATCCGTTAGATTGAAAATTATAGTCATAAGAAAATAGAGCCCTTGTGTATTGTTGCGGTATATCTAGTTTGTCAAAAACAAAAGTTTAATAATAGATACATTTTTGGGGGAAAACATAACTCATTATCATTCCTTTCATTTTTAAGGAACATATTGTGAAAAAATTGCCAAATTGACATATCAAATATCAATTTACAAATAATTTGAAAAATAGTCAGTAGAAAGATAACAAAATTCTTTACAAGTTTTGTTTTTACTATAAAGTGAAATTCTAAATAAAAAAATATACTTTTGTATACCGGAAGTTCAAGAACTTGTGAAAATATAGTTAGTTTTCTCATAAAACAAGCAAAATAGACACCCATGTTCATGATTTTACCCCTTATTGTTAAAAATAATTTACTGTTGATTTTGATCAAATGCAGGGAGAGAACCTTACAATATCAAATGGCCAATTCTTCAAATTACATCCCCTTCCATATTGCTCAAAATCCATTTCATAGTTATCCCTTTCCATCCCAATTAAGGTCATATTTTATTTATATTTCAATTATCTAATTGATTTTATTTTTGTTATCCATGTCAATATGAATAAAAATGTATCAAAATTTGCAGGATCCTGATTCAGAATCAAACTTAGATGCATATAATATTCCAGTACAAATTCAAAAATGTCATAATCTCTTATCAAGAGAAGCATACTACAAGAAGTTGGTAGATGAAAATGGACAACCACTTTATGCTACCAATAGTAACATGCCATATTCCAGCCGCAATCTTGGGTTAGTGATGGTAATAATTGTTTTGTATAATGTGATGTGAGAAAACCAATTTCATTGTGCTTACTAATATCATTGATGTAATAATATTCAATATTTTTGAAATTAGGATTCTAGTGATGATGAGTGACCTACCTATCATTTTGCGTTGCACCCCACTACAGTGTCAAATATAGAGAAGGATGTAATAAGATCACAAATCGGAGAGGAAGCATACCAATAATGGTTGAATCAACCACCTATTAAATTCCCACTACGTCAAGATTCACCAATTAGGAATGACTACAAAAATAGTAGTTCTTCAAAATTTGGCAATGGATTCAATGAAATAGAGGTTGGTATGGATGATTATTTACGGGATACAACTTCCATGGAGACAATGTTGTTAGATGAATTAAAGAACAATGAGCGAGGGGATGATGCTCATATCACTGATACCTTATTCAAAAGTATGAAATATGCTTCCACCACCCCTCTCTTTGGACCTATCCAGTTAAAGTCTACCCAAATGGGGAAAACAATGTTACTGTAAAACTTGAAAGAAAATTTTGGCATGCCAAATGAATGTTTCTCGACAATATTGAGGTAAATGGTCATCATTAATTCCCTTATAATTTGGGAAACATTGTCACACAATCAACATTAAAAACGATCAATTTTATGAATGTTAAATAACATTGTAAATTTATATTTCCCACTAACTGTAGGTTATTCAAAGATAAGGTTCTTATGAGTGATAATGTCTTTCCTGGTAGCAGCGAAGAGGCAAAGACAATGTTGAAAATATTGGATGTTGAGTACATATCATATCATGAATGTCCGAATGATTGTATTCTATATAGAGGAGAATATGCAGATAAAGATATATGTCTGAAATGTGGGCATGAAAGATATAATAAATCAAATAAAAAGAGTAAATCACATGGTTCTCCTCATACGATATAGAAGAACATGCTTGTAATACTAAGGATTCAAAGGTTATTTTGTTGCAAAGAATTAGCTATGTTGTAGGGATGGAATGCCTAGCACAAAAGTGAGTCCAGAGTTATGTGAATCCTAATAGACTCAATAGGCATGAAGCATATAGACGATACATGGTATGAAAAATTCAAGGATGAAGTATGAAGTCTATGACTCAGCATAGCCGTGGATGGAATCAACCCATATTCCCTCCAAAACACCAACTATTCATTTTTTCCTATAGTAGTGATCAATATTAATATTCCCCCATGGTTGTCCTTGAAGAATGAACATCTTATGCTGGATCTTATAGTCCCTGGTAGAAGACAGGTGAAGAATATGGATGTCTACCTACAACCATTGGTAGATGAATTGAAGGAATTATTGGAAGGGATACATGTACATGATGTATCAATACCCATCACAATAGAGAGGAATTTTACGTTGTATGGCATATGTTCTTACACCACACATGATTATCGAGGATTAAGAGTTTTCTTTGGTGAACTACATGTTTATTGATTTGTTTATATATGTAACAATATTTTTTGGCATATTTAATTGGTTGTTACTGTTTATGAATTTGATTCTAACATGCTCTATTGTATACATTAATAATTTTGTAGGTCTTGTAACATAAGGATATTATGGATGTAAATGTTTTGGACCTTCTCTAAAGGCTAGGTGGTTCAACCACATAGTAAATCTAGTGTATGAATGATGCAAGGTATTCCTCCAAGAACAACACCCTTATAGAAGAGAAACATCATCTTTCAATGGTAAAATAGAGAGAGCCCAAAGGTGTGGAATAATGACACCAACATAATGGATTAGAGGATATGAGAGAGAGAAGGAGAAGGAGATTACGGAAATATTCAATTCAAATGGGGATCCTATGTTTGATGATATAGAATTCTTCGACACCTATGTTGAGAAATTACCCATTGGGATGAAAAATAAACANATATGGCATAAATTAAGATTAATGAATACTATGATACTCTTGAATCTTAAGGTAACTAGCATATAGATTTGGTCAAGACTATGCTAAATACGTTGTGTTAAATACATTCATTGTGATAAATACATTTAATGAAAATTAAATACAATGTGTTAAATGAATTCAATGGAAATTAAATACGCTGACATTCACATACAAAAATGATATACAATACTTAATCTTTAATTAGGTATACAATAACTACAAAATCAGTGTCAATAGTTGTCTAATAAATATATTAATTGTTGTCTAAAATATATTGCTATCCATTAAAACTGAAACAATAAAATTTGTTGTCTTAAGTAGCAGTAGGGATATCATGCTGGAATCACTATCTGAAACAATATAAATTCCCAGTCTGAACAATATAAATTCATAGTCTGAAACAATATAATTTCGTTGTCTGATACAATATAAATTAATTATCCTCTAAGCAATACAATTCACTGTCTAAAAAAAATTGGAACAATTATATGCATTGTCTAATAAATAATCTAATTAAATTGTTGACTATACAATTCGTTGTCCAACATTTATATACACACATATTGCATTTCTATTGCAATTAAACACATGTTTATTATTAATTTCATTGTTAGAATCTATATGCAGCAACCAACACAGTTGCAGTCACGCTCAGCCATAAGTTTGTTGTGTTCATATGAAAAATGCTATATATTAATTATTCACCATCAATCCAGGCCAATGCCCATCCACTTAATACCAAACCATTAAAACACGAGAATAGCCACATAGAAAACCGTTGGTAAATCGGGATTCATTGTAAATGCAGGTAATTCATGGTTTAGTAAGAAGCTGTGAAAAATGTGGTTCATAAAAACACAGGTATGAAATCAAACACATCTAAAAGGGAGGGATGATCCATCAAAGCACAGATATTATAAAAGGCATATATTATCAATATATAAAGTGTTGTCAAAGGTAAATCATTGTCAACATTTACACATGTGAACTGATCGATTTATGAGCAGGAATGAAACTTGCAGGAGGTGGACCAAAGGCCACATCCATTTCTTCAAGGGTAAATATTCAATTTATTCAAAAAACGAACCAGAATTGGACGAATGCAACATGAAACCTACAGGACTGGCATAAATTTGAGTTTAGAACAAAACGATAATTGGAAGACTCAAACCCAAACAGTAACATGATTGCATCATAGCAACATCACCAGCAAGACTGACAAGTGGAGTGAGAGCATAACAAAGGGAGATGAATGCAGTGACAAGAAACAATGAGCCCTTAACTCATCAAGAGCAAGCCGCCCTAAGTCCCAAATTGTGAACCATAATACTGCCCTTGAACTAAATTCATTTTCCAGATAAATAATTACTCAACTAGTGAATAATGCCCAAATATGATGACATTTAGGCTAGATTTCGAATAAAACAAGTAAGGAAAGGATTCGATGCACAGGTCATAATTTCATCCACAAAAACATCAAGGACCATCATAAAAATAATATGAGCAGAGATAATTTTGTTTAAATGCAAAGATTTGGTGAAATCGATATGCTTGGAACGCTTAGATGACTTGAACACAGGTGTAAATTGGATGCATAGATCAGTTTGTTAAGGTGCAGAGACAAAACACATAGGTAAATAAAAACATTAAGATAAAAGAACATAGATAATCATTCAAGTGAAACGAAAAAGAAATCAACCACCAGGAAACACACATGTAATCAATCACTAGAAAATGTAGAGAATTGGCATACAAGACTCATAGGTTCATCAAAGTTTAAGCAATTAAAAATGAAGAGAAAATCAGAGATGTAGTCAATCAAAACAGGGAGATACTCTTTCGCAAGAAGGAACAAAGACTAATCATTCAACAAAGAATCAATCAAACACAGAGATAAGGAAGGGATAGATAGCTGGGAAAAACTTATCCTTCACTCATCCTCCATGCACAAAAAAGAAGGGCAATAGAATCTATGAGTATTTAAACACTGAAGTGACGGTTGTTGATTTGGATCCTAGCCAACTGCTCAGGCATGGACTGATGAACTAGGGATAAGGGAAGAATATAAAGAACAATCTATTTATAGTAATCATTAAAACCCACATAGATAATTAAATCAAATCAGATGTTGGGTTCACCAAATGAAATCTAATCGAAAAACAACAAGCAATGGAATTACAACACCATAGGAAAGTAGATGTTAGACAACTCGTGGAAAGGAAATCTTCAACCGAGCAGAGAGAAATAAAATGTGTAAATTTAATTTCATTGCAAGTAATAACTTAAACATATGTACCTTAGCCAAAAGTAAATGCTCCGTAGTTTCTATCCCGCATGCGCTCTATTTAGCCTCCGCTTGTCGACCAATGTGACTTCACCGGTACCTCCCAGCCAATTCTAGGGGTACTCTTCTTCCCCCTGAGCCCCTCAAGCCACAAAGGGGCAACACACACTATACCAGAAAACAACTAGCACCCAACTCGAGATACTACTCATTACCCATGCTGAGTATGCCAACTCCCACAAGATAAGTTCATTCAAGACAAAAATTTAGGAGTGTAACATTACACATAAAGATGAGATCCATACTCCTCCTCCTCCACCCTTTTTATAGAATTTTTAAGTAATTAGTTTTCCAAATTCTCATTAAATTCCTTTTTCATTAATTTTAATTAGGAAAAACCTCCCCCATACACATGTCACCCGATCCCCTAGTTGCACTAGAAATTAATTTTATTAATTAATTAATTATTCCTATTTCCCTCACCCACCTAAAAGAATTCCAAAAAATGATCCTTGGTGTCCAAAAATTCCCTTACACATCTTAAATGACTTACGCCTTTACTAAATTCCTAGCTCAGTTCATAATTAGAAAGTTTTGAAAGGAAAAATTCCTTACTAAGTTAGACATTCAGCCTTTTCCTTACATTTCCCTTTTTCTTATGTTTACCTTTTTTCCTTTAGTTTCCTATTTCTTTTAAGTTTCCCTCTTTTCCCTTTTTAACTAAAACTCAAATTAGAAAGTGTAGAAAAACAACCATTTACCCCTTTTTCTTTTTAATTAAAAATTAAATTAGTGTATGTAGATAAAACAATAATTTCCCTTTTAAAATTTTAATCCCCCACTGTAATTTTATTTTAATAATTTAATTGAATTTCTGACCCCCTTATTGTTACATGTTTAATTTTGATTATTATTTTTGACCAAATGTGTTGCTTAGACCTACATTTTAATTTCACTAGGTTGGGCAACATTTTTATTAGGGAAATTATTTTTAAATCTTACTTTTCACATCATTCATTTTAAGTCCGACTAGGTTTATTCACTTATTCATTGAAATCATGATGTTCCCTTCACGATGCACTTGGTGCTCCAAGGGTGCCACTCACTTTTTTCCATTTTCCTTGCAAGACGTGTGCTTCAGAACACACTACATGCTCCAAGGGTGCCACTCACCTCTTTCTGTTTTCCTTGCGCGATGTGCCCTTCAGGATGCACTATGTGATCCAAGGGTGCCACTTGCCTCTTGAATGAATTGGTAGACATCAAAAACCCCTGGAGTCAATACTCCACCAGGTGATATTGTGGGAGACTAAGGACCTCTATGGAATAAGGCCCCTTCCTTATTGCACGCTGCTTAGAATCATCATGAGCGACTATCACAGTCTTCCCTCACGACATCGTGGGTCTTCTCAAACTAGGTAATCGTTAGCCTACAATTCAAGCCATGATGGGAGTGCTAGTAGTCTATGGCAGGGCTACTATTTACACCTCTCCCTCAAGTATTTGGTTGTCCTGTGTGACCCCTCTAATCCACATGTGAGTCTGGTCAGCAAGCTATCATCAACCTGCATCCATCAACGAATCATGTCAACAAAAATAATAAATATTCATAACATCTAATAATATGTACATGTTTCACAGCAATAACATTCAAACCCAACAATCCTCTCCATGAATTGATCCGAAGTCCAAGGGTTTCATCAATGCCTTTGCATCACCAATGTTCAAAGTCCTGCACACTCAGGAGAACCTAGTCAATAGAACCTATCTATGTGAATACAACAAAATAACATATCATCAATCCATAATGTCTCATAATCATAATCGAACAACCAATAGTATAATAATTTGGATCACCTGCAAGTAAGTGTGCTCAAAGAATATTTTTTCTCAGTGCACGCAAAAGTGGGATGTTACAATGCTCAAGCCTAGGTTCCCATTGATTTTGACCATTTAAGGTTGCAATGATGGCGACTATTCCGAGGAACAAGGACGTGTCTACATCTCACCCGACACACGCAAGACCACACCTAATAAGCTAAAAGGCAAAATCAATCAATCCAAAACATCAAAGACCTTGTTCAAAACAACAAAAAAATGAAAAAAATGATTCAAAGTTTTACTTAGGGGCTCCACATATGAAAAACCATGAAACGAGAGTGTCAATTGTTTTAAATTGATTTGACCGAAAGAATATTTATAATATTTGGCGCCAATTGAAATGAAATGATGTGTCCCTTCATTTTTTTTTCTAACCGACGAAATTCTCTCACCCATCTTTCGGCCGAAAACCTAATGTTCAACCGAAAAACTAGGAATCCATTTATTTTTTACGGATTTCGTTAGTAAAATATCTTTCAGCCGAAAAATAATACCTTTTGACCGAAATATTATTTCGGTCGAAAACCGACGAATGAGAATGTTTGCAAGAACCTGATATTTCCCTCAAGCTTCGTTGTACATTCGATGTTTCGAACTCCTGTAAATACTCATATTTTAGATTCGAAATTGATATCAATATTTTCAAAATTGAATCTACTTTCTACGGATATAATTTGGTTTCATTTTCATTATTCAGATCTAATTTTATTTAATTTTATAAAAAAATCACTGCATAATATTTTCAGGTGACATTATGATTCATTGAAATGAAATATCCATATCTCTAAAAATAAACAGTTGAAAATTTAGAAAAAATTATATTCAAAATCCTTAAACTATTCTCTTCGAAAATGTATTTTTAGATTTTAATTTTAAGTACAAATTAAGATAGATACAAGGTATGGGAAAACATGTGTTTAAAATATGCAATTGTTTCATCTTGGTAAACTTAAAAAAATTCTAGAAATTGTAACATTCATCCGTTAGATTGAAAATTATAGTCATAAGAAAATAGAGCCCTTGTGTATTGTTGCGGTATATCTAGTTTGTCAAAAACAAAAGTTTAATAATAGATACATTTTTGGGGGAAAACATAACTCATTATCATTCCTTTCATTTTTAAGGAACATATTGTGAAAAAATTGCCAAATTGACATATCAAATATCAATTTACAAATAATTTGAAAAATAGTCAGTAGAAAGATAACAAAATTCTTTACAAGTTTTGTTTTTACTATAAAGTGAAATTCTAAATAAAAAAATATACTTTTGTATACCGGAAGTTCAAGAACTTGTGAAAATATAGTTAGTTTTCTCATAAAACAAGCAAAATAGACACCCATGTTCATGATTTTACCCCTTATTGTTAAAAATAATTTACTGTTGATTTTGATCAAATGCAGGGAGAGAACCTTACAATATCAAATGGCCAATTCTTCAAATTACATCCCCTTCCATATTGCTCAAAATCCATTTCATAGTTATCCCTTTCCATCCCGATTAAGGTCATATTTTATTTATATTTCAATTATCTAATTAATTTTATTTTTGTTATCCATGTCAATATGAATAAAAATGTATCAAAATTTGCAGGATCCTGATTCAGAATCAAACTTAGATGCAGATAATATTCCAGTACAAATTCAAAAATGTCATAATCTCTTATCAAGAGAAGCATACTACAAGCAGTTGGTAGATGAAAATGGACAACCACTTTATGCTACCAATAGTAACATGCCATATTCCAGCCACAATCTTGGGTTAGTGATGGTAATAATTGTTTTGTATAATGTGATGTGAGAAAGCCAATTTCATTGTGCTTACTAATATCATCGATGTAATAATATTCAATATTTTTGAAATTAGGATTCTAGTGATGATGAGTGAACTACCTATCATTTTGCGTTGCACCCCACTACAGTGTCAAATATAGAGAAGGATGTAATAAGAGCACAAATCGGAGAGGAAGCATACCAATAATGGTTGAATCAACCACCTATTCAATTCACACTACGTCAAGGTTCACCAATTAGGATTGACTACAAAAATAGTAGTTCTTCAAAAGTTGGCAATGGAGTCAATGAAATAGAGGTTGGTATGGATGATTATTTACGGGATACAACTTCCATGGAGACAATGTTGTTAGATGCATTAAAGAACAATGAGCGAGGGGATGATGCTCATATCACTGATACCTTATTCAAAAGTATGAAATATGCTTCCACCACCCCTCTCTTTGGACCTATCCAATTAAAGTCTACCCAAATGGGGAAAACAATGTTACTGTACAACTTGAAAGAAAATTTTGGCATGCCAAATGAATGTTTCTCGACAATATTGAGGTAAATGGTCGTCATTAATTCCCTTATAATTTGGGAAACATTGTCACACAATCAACATTAAAAACGATCAATTTTATGAATGTTAAATAACATTGTAAATTTCTATTTCCCACTAACTGTAGGTTATTCAAAGATAAGGTTCTTATGAGTGATAATGTCTTTCCTGGTAGCTGCGAAGAGGCAAAGACAATGTTGAAAATATTGGATGTTGAGTACATATCATATCATGAATGTCCGAATGATTGTATTCTATATAGAGGAGAATATGCATATAAAGAGATATGTCTGAAATGTGGGCATGAAAGATATAATAAATCAAATAAAAAGAGTAAATCACATGGTTCTCCGCATACGATATAGAGGAACATGATTGTAATACTAAGGATTCAAAGGTTATTTTGTTGCAAAGAATTAGCTATGTTGTAGGGATGGAATGCCTAGCACAAAAGTGAGTCCAGAGTTATGTGAATCCCGATAGACTCAATAGCCATGAAGCATATAGACGATACATGGTATAAAAAATTCAAGGATGAAGTACGAAGTCTATGACTCAGCATAGCCGTGGATGGAATCAACCCATATTCCCTCCAAAAAACCAACTATTCATTTTTTCTTGTAGTAGTGATCAATATTAATATTCCCCCATGGTTGTCCTTGAAGAATGAACATCTTATGCTGGATCTTATAGTTCCTGGTAGAAGACATGTGAAGAATATGGATGTCTACCTACAACCATTGGTAGATGAATTAAAGGAATTATTGGAAGGGATACATGTATATGATGTATCAATACCCATCACAACAGAGAGGAATTTTACGTTGTATGGAATATGTTCTTACACCACACATGATTATCGAGGATTAAGAGTTTTCTTTGGTAAATTACATGTTTATTGATTTGTTTATATATGTAACAATATTTTTTGGCATATTTAATTGGTTGGTATTGTTTAGGAATCTGATTCTAACATGCTCTATTGTATACATTAATAATTTTGTAGGTCTTGTAACAAAAGGATATTATGGATGTAAATGTTTTGGACCTTCTCTAAAAGCTAGGTGGTTCAACCACATAGTAAAGCTAGTGTATGAATGATGCAAGGTATTCCTCCAATAACAACACCCTTATAGAAGAGAAACATCCTCTTTCAATGGTAAAATAGAGAGAGCCCAAAAGCGTGGAATAATGACACCAACATAATGGCTTAGAGGATATGAGAGAGAGAAGGAGAAGGAGATTACATAAATATTCAATTCAAATGGGGAGCCTATGTTCAATGATATAGAATTCTTCGACACCTATGTTGAGAAATTACCCATTGGGATGAAAAATAAACATGTCTTGTATGAGCTCCCATATTGGGAGAATATTAATGTTTCCCACTTAATAGATCCGAGGCATATATTTAAAAATGTTTCATCTTCTTTATGGAGGCATGTATCATCAAAATAACGTGACACATTGGTTGTCTGGAGAGATATTATGTTGGAAATACTAAGACAACTAAGAAGGTGATGCAGGAGCATCGTAAGAAGTCAAGCGAGAGTGGAGGCAAAGGACAGTTGGAAAGTGCAACACGCATTTTTCACGTTTTGAAATGTTTTGAAAGTTTAGAGCAGATGTTAATGTAATAGCTAGAATGTGTACTTATATATATGTTTGACTATTGTAAATAGATCTTGAGTGATTCACTCTCATCTGTCGATGTAAAAGGCATTTAAGCCCAGTTAATGAGAGTAGGTAGGTTTGAATTAATAGATTAGACA
>JZKD02S0439551.1:297072-307579 GCA_000966675.3 Picea glauca | reverse complement strand
CAAGAAGCTCATGTCTCCTAATGGAAACAAAACCATATTTTTTTATGATAGAGGAGATGCTAGCAATATTTCTAAAGGTGAGGAATAGAGAAAGGGAAATGCTAAAGAAACTCTTATTAGTTGTTACAAATGAATTGGTGACCATTGATCTTAGAAATCATATGAACTAAATTTATGGTACATTCATCAATTTTAGAGAAAGGAATACAAACAAAGAACATTGTTAATTCCGGATCAAATCCCTTCAAATAGGAAAATTGATAAAAAGAACATGTAAATAGGAAAGCGTAAATATTAATACAAAGGCATACAAACAAATAACATTGCTAATTTTAGATCTAGTCCCTTCAAATAGGAAAATGAAGATGTAGATATGAAAGTTTAAAGATTTATAATAAAATGTTGATAGGAAAGTGCATGGATTGATGATAGAATTTTCTAGCACCCTTGTAAAATTAGGGACATAAACATGCCTTTAGCTAAACATTCATCTTGGGGTCACAATTCTTCTTTAAGGTAATGTTAGAAGGTGAGTTAAGGGGATAAAAGTGAAACACTCCTTGTTGGGAAGCATACATACATGGATATGCACCGAAGTCCACTAYCRRAATWTTTAATTGTGAWTGAATAGGTCTTTTTATGAAKMATACACCARAGTATGCTACTAGAATATGCCAATAAACCAAAGTATGTTGAACACTTTGTCATTTTTTTAATGTGAAATGTGAAGATATGAGTTGTTGGTTGTATTTTAAGTATACGTTGCTTTAATTTAATAGGAATTGTTTAGTATCTTGACACAGTAACAAACATGCTAGTTTATATTTACCTATCTATATATCTATATACTAGAATATGATATAAAAGTGGAATTGCATTTTCTAATTTTTTTTATGGATTGTTATTATAATTCTTTTTTATGTGATAGGTGTCAATTGATGTTATGCATTGCATCTTGTTTAAANATGTCTCCTTGGTATATATAGGAGACTAGGAGGTATAATTACAACTAATGGCCTAAAGCTGACATTAATAAAATAACATTACTAATATAATATGCCCCAATTAAGGGGTAATGAGTCAATATTAGGTCTTAACATACATCCTAGACATGAATAAGAGAGAGAAGACAGAAGCCACACAAAAGGAGTCTAAGGAAGCAAAAGTCCTAAAGACCAAAAATAAGGATGGTGTATTATTGAGTGCCACATGTTCAGGGGGAGCAGCCCCAAATAAGAGAGTTACATTTTTTCATTAAACTCAGGGGGAGCAGCCCTAACCTTTTCCATTGATGTCAAAGGGGGAGAGAAATTGGGATCATGATGACAGGGGGAGCATGAGTGTTGCCATCAATGACAAAGAGGGAGATTGTTGGAATATTGGTTGTTGTCATTGATGTCAACCCTAGTCATGGGTTTTGGACCGCAAGATTGATAAAGGTATTTGGAAATGAAGAACAATGCACATGCATATACAACAGCCATGAATGGATATTATACATCATGTTCTTTCTGGTGGTATGTGGCACGTCACGCAGATCCTCATGGTTGCGGAGAAATGAATTTTTGAAGATGACAAAGTGAATTGAAGAAGGAAGTACATGTAGGTCGTGAAGATAATTAAAGAAAAGAATTACAAAATAATAAAGTGTCAGGTCAGCCCTAATGTTAAAAGGAAGTGACATAAATGATATAAATAAACATCATTATACATTCATTTGATACAAGTCGAATTTCAGAGGTAATAAGAAGAAAAGAAGGCTGGATTTCAAGGGAGGATGAAGTCTTTTGGTGATGTGTTCTAAGGTATGTTATTTTCAGGTCATCTTACCATTTTTGATATAACTTGTTTTCTAGAATGATTCAGATGGTGAAATAGCTATGGTATTGAGAATACATATCAAGGTACCTCTTGTAAAAATTTCAGCTCTTGATTCGCTATAATTATGGAGATACACTCTGTGGAAGATAGGGTTTGTGACCAATACTGAAGCTAGTCAATAAACAAGTGTTCTGAGTAAAAGAGTCATAACTTCTTCATCGAGAATCCAAATGAAGTGAGACAAATTTCATTGGAAATAGTACAGACTATAGTTTCTTGTGTGCGAGCTTTCGAATTGGATGTTAATTATTGAGCGTGGGGAATTCTATGCAAGTTCACTCTCCTGAATAGACCAGAATTGAATAAAGTCTATCATTCTTTCTATAACCTCTTTTTGGGGAGGATTCAAGGAGTGAAAATTGGAGGATTTTCAGAGAATACATTGAGTAATATTATCTACAGGATCAAAGTACTCCAAGAATTGAAGAATTGCAGAAATTGAACAAGTCTCAGGAAGCATTATCAGGTTCTATGTGATGATTGATTGATGGTGATGATTGAATGTAAATTTTTATTATCTATCATATATTCTTGGGTTGAAGGAAGGGGAAAGGATGGAGAATTCAACTCTCTCTTGATATTGGAGGATTGTATCTTCCTCTTGGAGGTTTATCCCTCCCTTTACATTTGGAAGTTGTAGCTACCTTTGGAAGTCATTACTTCCCTTGAACAGTAACTATTGATTATTTCTCATATATTGTGCACGGTGTATTATGGTGTATTGGTGTAACTCTTATACTATTGCTCATTTCTCATTGGATATAGTTGAATGGTTTAAGTATAAGTTGAAAAATGTTTTAAATTGTACTTGATACTAATTCACCCCACTCTTAGTATCAACAATGATGTCTTGAGGTCCTCAGGTTACAGACATGGAGTTCTGAGAGACCACATGACTAGCAGTTTCCACTTGAACATATGGAATCTCTCTCTATCACCATAGCTTGGATCCGTCATCAACACATCCACCACACTAGTTAGCTTATGGAAGGCATATGGGTCTTTCTCCATGCGATACAATTCAAGTATTGTGGTAGGTAATCACCCTAATATTTGAGGCATTTAAGGATGTTGTATTGAAGCTACTTTTGATTATATAATGTTTACCTGGAAATTATGCTTTTGACCTTGTTTCACCTTGGTGAGTGTCATTGATTTCCTAGTAAGTGGCCAAATTTTGGGGAAGGGGTGTAACTAGGGGTCTCTTGAGGGGTCATCATACCATTACTGACCATACTTATCACTTTCCACTCATTTTCATTCTTGTCACATTTCCCTCTTTTAGGCCCTTTGGCTTTAGTGACCCAAGAAGGACATGTACCTCATTTCATGGGAAGAAGGGGCTAAAGGCCCAGGGGGGTGGTTGCTGGAAAATGATAAGAGACTAAAATATAAACCTTCTAGATTCTCACCTAGATAGGTCTTGAGAACGATGAATTGCTTCTCTTAAAATAATTTAAGACATGAAAAATATCAAACACATAATAAATACCCCACTTGAATATAAGACTAACACAAGTGCGTTATAACACTTTACACGGTTACCCCTATGGCACTTTGTGGACCTCTTCTTTCAAGTGACAATGTGTTACTTACCCAAAAGCTAATCGATTCATTATCGGGAGTGCACACGTGTTTGGATCATTAACTAATTAATAAATGACAATAAATGGGCTTGGAAAAAGGTTGCATTTAAGAAGAAGGTGCAACACACCCCCTACAATGACACACATAAATAAGATAATATGATCCCTTGTATGTCATGAAACTCATTTACCTATGAACTCTAAACCACTATCCACCTCATCATCCACTACATGACTTTGAAGGGGAATCCTTGGGAGCATCCCCTACTTGCTGGTTTTGGTCTACCCAATAGGACTTTTATGACACCCCTCCCATACCTAAACTTGGTCAAGTGTATAGGGTCTTTGAGAACTTGTTTAATTTGATGAGGTAGTTTTGATGCACATGTTTAGGTGCCTTGTTTATTAGATTTTTTTTTCACTTTCCATGATATTTTGACTTGAGATCCTTAGAGGGCTTACCCTTTTTGTTTTGCAGGACCTTGTTTGGTGGACAATTTTGGAGGAACATGTCTATATTAGGCTTCCATGGGGGTTGAAGCCCACGGTTTGGATGTCAAGGGCCCACATATTGGATCACGTTGACTTGAATTTGGAGGCCTAAAAGACACCTTGGAGGACATTTCCTATCCCTCACATGCCAAATGACTTGCCTAGGAGGGGAAAAACATCGCTTTTTGGGGCTTGACGTCACCTGAGGCTGGGGTTGGTGGTGATGGAGTTGTTTCTCATTGAAACTTGGCATGATTTGACAAGAGAAGACATGAATTGACCTTGGAACATGAAGAGGAGGCTATAGGATCCCCAACAACCTACACCTTCTTCTCCAACGACTTGGAAAATTGTCAAAACGTCTCCCTAAAGGGGTGATGTCATCTTGTTTTAGGGTTTCTAATGTGCAAAAGTGTAAATTAATTATTATTATTTGTGTAAAGGGGTAAGATGAGGGTTTTTGACCCCTTATCTTATATTTTACCCTAATTAAGTGGACAAACTATGTTTTAAACATTTTGTATAAATAGAGATCATGTGAATCTCATTTCATAACATAACTCTCCCATTGTGAGAATAACTTGGCTGAAATGTTTTCTACCCTTGGGGATTTTTCTCTCTCTTTTGCATTTTTCATGGTTTATTTTTCTATTGGTGGAAGGAAGTGGTGTGCTACCTCCAATGGAGCATTTCTCTTGCATATTGGTCGATAACTCTTGGTAAAGTAGAAGCTTATCTTGTTGATTTTTTCTCTAGTTGAAGGGTTTCATCTTATTATTGTCTCTTTTTCTTAGTTGCAAGGTTAACTAGTTGAACTTATTGGGGAGTAGAAATGCATACAACCCCACTAAGCTCATCCGTATTTGTCTTGGAAATAATTTGTTACTTAAGGAAGTGCTAGGGGAAGTAAAGGGGCTTATACCCTTATAGAACTTTCCTAGTTAGCTTTACTTGACTTGTGGAGTAAGAGGGCTTACACCCGCAAGGGAGTAATATAGTTAACTCATTCTTTGACTCCATAAAAAAATATTCAAGGCACTAATCATTTAGTTTTTTTCATTGGAGAAATAAAATAGTGCATTGGGAAACGTGATTTTTGGCCATTTCATTTTTTTGCAATTTAGGTTTTGTTGCTTGTTCTTAGTGCACCTCTTAGACACTAGGGAATCCCCTCTAAAGGGTTATTTCTTCATGTTGTTACAAATATTCATATAAATACATTAGGGTTGTAGAAACCCTAACATATTCTCATTCATAACTTGCTTTTCAACTGTCAGAATTTGCTAAGAGTTTGCCACATTTATCTACTTGGCATAGAACAACTTTTGGGTGGATTATTTGTGAGTTTTGGTGGTTGGATTTGCTGTTGTAACAACGTGTTTATTACAACCATAAGTATGCAAAATATCTCTACAAATACTTTGTTACAACCTTGTTTCATTTCTAAATTCTTATGCTTTCATTCTTGAGTGTCGCTAGTGTTTATCTAACTTATCTCTAGCATCATTAGTTGGACTTTTAGAAATTGTTTAGCAACTTTAATATTTATATATTTATTGATATACATTGTTTTTTACTGAAGCAATTAGGGATAACAAGCTTAAATTTCTTTTCCACCTAACATTATACATATATTCTTGGTTTGTTCTTGTGTCTCAGACAAGTAAAACATTCTTTGCAGTGTTGATTAAGGTTGGTTGTCATTGATGTCAACCCTTGAAGAAAACCCCATAGCACAAAGGTTTGGGTAATGGACCCAAGATAGTTTGATGTAAATATGACTCATTATTTTTTTTTCATGGTTGATAAGAAGTAAATATGGATGAACTCTAAAGTGGTCCCCTTATGGTGAAGCCCTCACGGGAAGATGCTTTGCGGAGTAAGAGAACCCACGCTTAATTATGGAATAATGAGATGAATGATAGTGAATTTGTCAGGGAAACTATCCTATATGTATAGTGCTTGTCATGCCATTTTTGGTGGTATGTAGAACATCACATAACTCCTCACAGTTAGAGAGTTATGACCATGTGAAGTTGGAGAAGCCAGGTTTGGGTAATGGACCCAAGTTTGTTTGATGGATAACAATATGATTTTTCTATATTTGAAGGTAATAATATTCTATATAGATATTACATGTCATTCCATTTCTGGTGGTATGTGGAATGTCACATACTTCCTCACGGTTTGAGAGTTATGGGCTTACGAAGTTGGAGGACCCTCATATGTCATCTACAAGCCCCAAAAGGTCAAAGTAGTCAAAGTGGTTTAAGAGATTTTAAAAGGTAAATAATAAAGTGAAGTGATTAGTGTATTATAATTCAAAGTGAATAAGAAATAAATTGTTTCGATAATAAATTTAATGGAGAAATTAGAAGTGGGCTAACCCTAAAATAAGGAAAGTGAGCCAAGTGACCTAGAAGATGTTTTTAAGGAAGCTACTTGGAAAGTATAAATAAGAGGCAAGTCTCTCTCATTTGAATCACTCTTGAGCATATTGAATATATATAGGTGTCTGAGGTAACCAAGGATATCTAAGCCAAATTTCGGAGGGAAGGTGAAGAAAAGAAGGCCGAAATGCACAGAAGGATAAATTATTTTGATGGTGCTTTCTAAGGTATGTTATTTACAGGTCATCTCACCATTTTCGCTATAATTTTTTTTCTATAATTATTCAGACCATGAAATTGCTATTCCATTGAGAAAAAATACCCAAGTATCTGTGGTAAAACATTCATCTTATGGTTCATTGTATTTTTGGAGTTACACTCCGTGGAAAATAGGGTTTGTGGCTAGTCCTGAAACTAGTAAAAAACAGACGTTTTTGGTAAAAACGTCATAAATTATTCATAAAAGCTCAAAATTCAATGATACAAAATGTTTTGTTTATGGTACAGTCTGGATTATTCTATTTAATAGTTTCATATCAATTGAACTGATATTTCGTGTGAGGTATGCTCTACAAGATATCTCTCTAGAATAAGCCAGAATTCAACAAGGTATGCCATTTTTGCTATAAATCCTTTTCTGAGAGGTTCCAAGTAGTGAAAACTGAAGGAATTGCATAAAAAACATTGAATAACATTGTGTATAAGTTTCATATATTTATACAATACATGTTCAAAGTTATGATTACTTCAATTTAGGGTTGTTGACTAATCCAAAACTAGGCATGTGAGACTAAAGAAAAGTTTGATGGAAATGTTAGTCTCTTGTTGTTAAAGTTAAGTAAGGTTTGCAGGAATGTGATCATATACACCAGGTCTATTACAGAGCTAAAAATCATATTTGGATGATGAAATTGATGAGGGATTTTGGTTGAGGTAGATGTTGACACTATTAAATTTGAACGTTTTTGCGATGAAGTAGAGACAAATTTTCGTCGGCATAGAGTCGTTTTTGTGACCAAGATGAATTTTTTTTCGTAGGAATTCATTCATCGGTCTAGCGAACACACATGGATATTTTACGGTCTAGCGACCAAGAAAAGAAGCCTATTCACAATAGGGAAAAGTTTGGCTAGCGACGAATGTTAGTCAGTCAAATGACTAATATTAGTCGCAAGAGTGACCAAGAAAACCCGGGAAATTTAGTCAATAAACCACTATGAGTCGCTAGAACGACGAATATTAGTCACTAGAGAGACCGAACCATCAGTTAAAAAGGTCAAATGAAGGAGGATCAGTTAGCCGCTAGAACGACCAAGTGACCTAGTTTGCGACCAAATGGCAATACAAGCGACTAACACGTTGGTCGCTCTAGCGACTAACACGTTGGTCACTCTAGAGACGAACACGTTGGTATCTCTAGTGACTATAACATTGATGTTTGCGACCAATTGGAAATACTAGTGAAGAACATGTTAGTCGCTAAAGTGACCAATATTGGGGTTTAAAAAAAAAAAATTATGCCATTCACACAAGATCTTAACTAAATTTGATAACATGTATTTAAGTGTGTCCAATCATGATGGTCATGAAATTGTAGGATCTTAACTAAACCTTGATTTCAAAATGGGGTGGATGATATGGTGGAACCATGTGAAAGGAGAACTTGATCAAACAATGTAATAAATCAAAAAAATTGACAATATTGGAGTTGATAGAGTGAATACCATGTTTGAGGAACTCAATGTGTAGGTCTTCCTCATATGTAACTCTATTGTTATTGATCAAGTGAACAACTCTCTTGATGTATCCAAAAGAAAATATATGACATGAGGTAGGGCTATGGGAAATTTGGATTGAGGATTGTATAGGAACATGATAAAAGGATGGAGAGGAAGGGCTATGGGAAATTTGGATTGAGGATTGTATAGGAACATGATAAAGGGATGGAGCAAGGGATAAAATGAATTACTAATATATATCTTGTTGGAGGTAAAACTGTCTAGGTAAAAGGGTGCACCAAAAGACTCTATGTCAATTGTAGAGGGCTTCAAGAAGCTCATGTCTCCTAATGGAAACAAAACCATATTTTTTTATGATAGAGGAGATGCTAGCAATATTTCTAAAGGTGAGGAATAGAGAAAGGGAAATGCTAAAGAAACTCTTCTTAGTTGTTACAAATGAATTGCTGACCATTGATCTTAGAAATCATATGAGCTAAATTTATGGTACATTCATCAATTTTAGAGAAAGGCATACAAACAAAGAACATTGTTAATTCCGGATCAAATCCCTTCAAATAGGAAAATTGATAAAAAGAACATGTAAATAAGAAAGCGTAAATATTAATACAAAGGCATACAAACAAATAACATTGCTAATTTTAGATCTAGTCCCTTCAAATAGGAAAATGAAGATGTAGATATGAAAGTGTAAAGATTAATAATAAAATGTTGATAGGAAAGTGCATGGATTGATGATAGAATTTTCTAGCACTCTTGTAAAATCATGGACATAAACATGCCTTTAGCTAAGCATTCATCTTGGGGTCACAATTCTTCTTCAAGGTAATGTTAGAAGGTGAGTTAAGGGGATAATAGTGAAACACTCCTTGTTGGGAAGCATACATACATGGATATGCACCGAAGTCCACTACCATAATTTTTAATTGTGAATGAATAGGTCTTTTTATGAAGCATACACCAAAGTATGCTACTAGAATATGCCAATAAACCAAAGTATGTTGAAAACTTTGTCATTTTTTTAATGTGAAATGTGAAGATATGAGTTGTTGGTTGTATTTTAAGTATACGATGCTTTAATGTAAGAGGAATTGTTTAGTATCTTGACACAGTAACAAAGATGCTAGTTTATATTTACCTACCTATATATCTATATACTAGAATATGATATAAAAGTGGAATTGCATTTTATAATTTTTTTAATGGATTGTTATTATAATTCTTTTTTATGTGATAGGTGTCAATTGATGTTATGCATTGCATCTTGTTTAAAATTCTTAAGAAGATAAATGGATTTGTAACTCATGTTTATGGAAACTAATGAGGAATTGTAACAGTAGATCCATATGCCTACCCAATTCTGGAGAGAAGACACTTGGAGGTTGCAAAAAACTCATCAACACCTCCATAAATGAGGTACTGAGGAATATAGATTCGAGGTGACAAACACTAACATAGAAGATATGGTAAAGAGAGACACACTCAGTACTAGGACACAAGACAATTCTCCATAGAGTTGATTCATATATTGAAGGTCTCAGGATGAACATATCCTAGTGGATAGGGTTGAAATTCAAGTCCCCCTCCTACTATACCCCATTCCATACTTTAGGTAGTCGAGAGAACCTGACATTGATATTCTAAAGGAAAGAACAAATGTCAATGTTACATGAGGATATTAGATTTATGGGAGGTATTGAATGATTTCAGGTGAACTATAAACAAAAGCAACAGCTACAACTTTCTATGTAAAATATGATAAAATATGGTTTACTTTTTAGGGTAATATTTTAGGAGGTAAAGTTAGGGAATATTGTGTATACAGGATGTGTTTGTTATGAATAAATCTACATAGATAACAATTGTGAAATAGAGGTGGTTTATGAAGTATTATTTTATCTAAAATTTGGATAGTTTAGAATTTAGTTTTGAGGTGCAAGTCTTCAAATTGAGACGATAATATTTTTCCTTTCTTTGATACTAACATTGTTTAGAGAAGCTTATGTGTTATGTGGATTATGGATGCTCACCGTTCTTTTCTTTGCGATCCTTGGTTCATGAGGCATTGCCCTCATAAAAAGCATTATCAATATGGACATCATCTTTGAGGTGCAAGTCCTTGAATTGATTTCATAGCATTCTCCCAAATTCACACAAGTCCTTGTGTGATAAATAGCATACTTGCAAATGAAAGAGAGGTCGAATTTACATATCAAACACTAGGTATCAACGTTTCAGGACTTTCCAAATTTGGGTCCCTACCATTACGCTTCTAGCTATAGTTATGGTGATTTCTTGCTTTACTCTCTTGGAAATGGTGATGAAAACTTAAACTTTGTTGCCTCATATGGTCATTTAGTTATATATATATATATATATATATATATATATATATATATATATAGAGAGAGAGAGAGAG
>JZKD02S0439551.1:238105-253934 GCA_000966675.3 Picea glauca | reverse complement strand
GGTTGTTTGGTACAGGTTGGTGCATGGTTGATGCACTTGTTTATGGTACAGGTTGATTACAGGTTGAGGTACAGGTTGATGCATGGTTGATGCATGGTTCAAATTTATTGGTACATGTCTACAATGGTATATCTCATAGTGATAATGTGACAGTGGTTCCATCATTCTACTTCTACTTCAGGGTGGCAGGATGGGGAAAGGACAAGTGGTTGTAGCCGAAGAACATAGGGGGTTGTAGACTCCTTCTAGTTGTAGCCAGAGAAATGGGGAGTTGGAGCTTCCCTCAGGTTGTAGCTTGAGAAACCATGGGGTTGGAGCATCCTTCCAGTTGCAGCTGGAAAACAAAGGAATTTGGTGTTTTTAATGAATGTAATTCTTCAAGACATATAAGAAAAAACATTATGTGGTTTTCTCCCGATTTGGGTTTCCACGTAAAACACTGGTGTACTGTGTATTTGTGTGATTGTCACTAGTGCATTTGGGTCAAATTCCGACGGCATGTTCGACGCAATTGCCACTTTATATTTTTGGGAGAATGACAATCAGTGGACCCCCTCAAACGTCGTTCCACATGACGTCTCTTTTTCGATGACATAGATTTCATCTTTATTGCGACGTTTCATGCGGACACATGTCATCCCAGATTTGACTGTCCAACCCCCATATAGACAGCGTAAGGCCGACGTCTGGGACGTGGCAAGACAAACGTATTGGACGTGGCAAGAGAGACGTCTGGGACATGGCAAGACCGACATCTTGGACATGGAAATACCAACGTCTGGGACGTGGCAAGACTGACGTCTGGGACGTGGCAAGACCAACGTCTGGGATGTGGAAAGAACGACATCTTGGATGTGTCAATAGAGACATCGGGGATGTGGAAAGACCAACGTCTAGGACGTGGCAAGACCGACGTCTTGGACGTGGCAAGAGCGACGGCTTGGAGGTGACAAGAGAGACATCTTGGAGGTGGAAAGACCGACATTGAGAGGTATCAACTATGACGTGGTTGCTATGGGAGCGACACTCCAAGATGTCGCAATAGCGACTGTGTTGTAGGTATTTAAAAAAAAATACAATATCAATACTGAGAGGGATGGTACATTAACCTTTGGAGATTCCATGCGAAGGAATCAAATGGATGAGGAGGGGAAATTCCCTATCATCCTATTTACTACAACCTTTATTTGATGAGCTAAAAGGAGTCACTTGTGTTTTTAACTTTATTTTGTTTCAATGTTTCTACAGGGAGAAAAACCAAATTGTTGATGGCCTCTCAAAGGAAAGGCTTCAGATGGAATTTGGTCAATGGTTCATCCATGCGAAGGAAGAGGGTGAGTTGAATAAGTATCACCAACCTCCCTTTCATGAACAAGGGCATATTTTACAGACTTCTGGAAGTGACTTATAATCCTGTCTGATTTCTCTTTCAGATACTCATTTAATATGGTTGGTTATTAGGCACTGTCTTACAAAAGAGGAATAAACATGGCCCAGACAGATGTCCCTTGTCTAAAATGAATGAGGAGAGAACCGTTGATCTCATTATGATTTTTTCCTACTCATCGTAGCTCTGGAAGTGGAGGCCTTAATTGGGATTAAAATGGCTTGAAGGGCAACACTATTGATGAAGGTCTGAGGCTTTGGTCTGAGAATTCAAATGTAAACAAGGTTAAAATATTGCCTTTGATTCTGGCTTGGGCTATTTCGCTTACAAGGAATGCATGTCTTTTTTAGGACAAATTCATTCCACTAACCCAATGTGCATCCCAGGGTCTGAGTAATCTCAGTAGTTTCAGACAGCAAAAGTTGGAAAAACCTATTTGACAGATAGTTGTAGAGTATGTGGACAAGTCAAAGCCATGGGCTTACTTCAATGGAACCTCCTCTCAAGGGGATCCAACACAGAGTTGTTGTGCTGGAGTCACATTCTCTAAATAATTATGCAGATTTAATGGACTTGAAACTACTTCTCACTATGGATGGTGAGAAAGGAATCACACCCCTACAAATCTTTGGAGATTCCATGGTTGTAATCAAATTGATGAGGAGGGGAAATTCTCTATCATCCTATTTACTATGGCCTTTATTTGATGAGATAAAAGGAATCACTTGTGTTTTTAAATTTATTTCCTTTCAACGTGTCTATAGGGAGAAGAACCAAATTGTTGATGGCCTCTCAAAGGCAGGGCTTCAGATGGAATTTGGTCAATGGTTCATCCAGGCGAAGAAAGAGGGTGAAAGATTTTTTTATCAAAGATCTCTCTTTTGAAGATGAAGGAAAGCAGAGAAATGTTGACACTATTATGAAGACATTTCGATGGTTGTATTTTTATTTCATCTTGAAATACAAATATGTTTTTCTTTTTTCTGAGAAGAAAAAAAGGCCCACTCAGGTTGTATAATTATATATATATGATTTATGTTAACTTTTGGACTTGAAAGTCCACAATGTGCCCACTCAGGCTGTATATTTATATATAAATGATTTATGTTAACTTTTAGACTTGAAATTCCACAATGTATTGTTGCAAATATGTTGATCCCACAACTCCTGTAACCTAAAGTCACAAAGTACACGACTCTACATTGTGGCTCTTCCTCAACCTACAACATTTACCTTGTCTTTAAAGGAACATAATAATCCCTGAACTCTACCGATTTTTTTCGCTTTTATAGGGCTTTGAACATTCCTATAAAACCTGATGATAAGACACAAAACATGCACTAATATCCATTACCAATTACAAATTCAAACCCAGATTCACTCCATATTTCTTGCATATGCCAAAACAAATTTTGCTCCCTCAACAATTTATAGAAACGATTTGATTGTCTTTTATTCCATATTTCAATCTTATTTTGCTCACATATAAAGTGGTATAAATTTTAACAAATTCCCCACTTATCATCTCTTGAAATAAAATTAATTTCTTCTATGGCAAGATACAGTAAGCAAGCACTTCAACAAAAGAATTAACAAATGATAGCCACAAGTTGGAGAGTTCACTAATAGCCACTAGATGGCAGTGAACATAGCCACAAGATATTTTTCATTGAATAACAATAGTGGCATAGAACAATTTTTAATTGTAACTAGATGGATTTGCAAAGTTTACATCAACAACAGTGGCTTGCTACTAATAATCTCTGTATGTTCTTTAGTGAAGATCTGTTCCTTATTATCATAGTATCCATCAAGGATAGGATGATCTTTGTCAACATTTTGGACAGCTATCTCATCAGAGGAATGATTTTTAGAGACTTTTGTTACAAGGACAAATGCATCTACTGCATTGCTACTAATTTCTTCATCATAAGAGAAGTCAACAAAATCTGCTTTCAACACTGGAAAACTAGGAAAGGAATGATATGATTGTTCCTTGATTTCTTCAACAGAAACATCTATTTCATCCTTACAATCTGAGATGGTGAATAAGTGTTGGTGACATAGAAAAGACTGCACCATTCACCTAGCGACTTCGATCATGATTCAATCAAATTTGAAGACTCCACTGGAGAATGAGCTCATTTGACAGAGATATGGAAGGACATAGTGGGAAGACCAAGTACTTAAGCTTGTGTTTTCTCCAGGAAGTACTTTTCTGTTCAATCAATATCTTCTTGTCCTTTCCTGAGTTTTTCAAAAGAAAATTTCTTTACTTGTTGCATTCAAACGAAGACCATGAATCTACATTTGTATATCCTTCTTTAAAAACTGTAGACATGAGTTCTTCTTGTACAGATGTATAGTGATATTTTCACCAAAATAAAATATTGTGATGTTTTATGCTGATAGTATCGACTTTGGATAAATCGTGGGATATATCGCAATACTAGTAATATATGTAACACCGATATAAATACAAAACGTAAGCTCTCAATTGTATCATCTCATCATATTGATTCACAGTAATCGAGTATTTGGCTTACGAACACAATATCTTTTGTTTCTCTTGTTCACGGGTTCATCTTCTCTTCTCTTTATGATGTGCTTATGATTCATGCTGACTTAGGGTTTATTGGTGGTTCCATTTGGTCCTCTCTTTCTTGTGATCTCAACATATTTATCTATTTCATTCTTTCATATACATGGCATCAAACTTCAATATTTCTAAGAATAGCTATATCAATAAAAAAAAGTCAAGAATATGAATTTAGAGTATTGAAGACCTTTACTCCATGATGACCAAAAGGCCACAACACAGAGTAGATTAAAATTTCTACAGAAAAATGAGAACTATGTTTTGCGAAGTGTACAAACCACAAGATATCAGGTACTATAAAATTTTACACCATAAGGTGTTTTCCCCTCATCTCATACATTGCCTTATTTCATCAATTAGAATGTTATAGATCCTTTGAAACTCCAGACCATGTTATCTTATGAAGTTCCACCAACCCAACTACTTTACTTTCAAGTTTCATATCAGATCTGGTTACAGCAAAAACAACATATGACTGGTATATTTAATGGTTTCGGGCAGCTATGACTATTTGTTGTAAGCAATAACCAAAAATATAATGAAGTACATAAAATCACAACCAATAAGCATACGAAATGGCTATCATGTTAGAGTGTTTCATACTAATGAATTGACTATTTCTAGCATGAAGGTGGAGTAGCAAAGGATTCAGGACAATGCATATAAAATTGACAGACTATTTTTCTCAATTCAATTAGCCATACAAAACCCTATCTCAGAGAGCTCAATCCCTAAGATGCGCTAATTTTGTTCACATTTGGACTCAGCAAATACATGAATGCCCATCATGCAGTCTTCCTAGAGTTATCTTAGATCAATCAAAATACTGTCCATAATATTTTGGAGTTCCAAGTTATGAATGCATCATGCCAAATGTTCACTGAAAAAATAGAAACATTCTAAAAAGCGCATTCATCTATCATTCTATGTAATATGCATTCAATATAACAATAAAATATGGGGTATGACCGACGTATGTTAACTTTGAAACTATAGTGGGCCTGCTATTATGGTATAAAAGGGTGCCACCTTATTAATAACGACCTAATATTAGATTACAATAATAATAATGTGGTTGTTGAGCAGGAAGGTAGGTGGGATGGCAATTGGAAATTGTTCCACAATTGACTATCAACCTCGACAAGCTATATATGTTGCAAACTGTATCATGTGGGTGTCATTACCATTGCACTTTAGTGTACATTACACTCATAGTACTGGTGTGATCCCCTTGTGCATGTGGATTATGTAATTAAGAGTTATTAAGTTGGAACGTGTTTATGTTTTAAACAATCCACTTGTGTATTGCCTTCTATCATTCCTATATTTTTAATGTGATCCTAGCCTACCCAACTCAAGGATTCCCAAATTCTAATTACAAATTCATGTATATTAATTTAGTGTTATAATTGACCTTCCAAACTCTAGCATGTCCAATCTCTTGTTCGAGTGTAAATTTTACCACATATCAGGATCTTAAAAAATCTAACACAACACAGTGTTGTATATAATGGACTAAAATAATAGCAACATATGCATAGTGAAACTAGTACAACACCTCTCACAAGTTCAGCACTGCAATTCACTTTGTCCAACCTTACTGCAAAAAGATATCAATCAATTTCCTTATAGTGTACACCATGCCGAAGAGATACACATTAACTTTCAAAGGTATTTGCTCACCTGTTTATGTTATGTAAGCCATGGTAGATGTATAATACAAAAACAAAATTGACATAAGGTGGTCACTTTATTAGAGGCAGATATGTGACCAATGTCATATTATAACGTTGAAGTTAGAATTAGAGTTAGGTGGTTAAACCACCATAACCAACTTAGAGTGCTATATCATAATATATTGAGGAATGAGTAACTTGAAATAGTGGTATATGTATTCTGGGTAGCCTACCTTGGGTTTTGTAGACCCAAAAAACATATACCTCTCTCTTGGAATTTTATGCACAAAAATAGGTTAAGAATCTCCTCACTATTCTGCTGCATTTTTCTTCTGCTCCAGATCTTCAGTGTCTACATTTTTCACAAATGTCTCCCTTATGTAAAAATGACCTTAGCTTCTTCATAAAATTGGGTTTTGTTGTTTCCCCCTCTCTGATTCTCACTGTTTCCCTCAATGGCCTCCAACATTGGGTGTGGAAAGGAAGATACACAGGGTTCTGCAAACTGGCTCAGATCTGCTCTCCAAAAAAGGCAATTGCCCTCTTCAGAATTTTGCGTTCTCTGCCTGTTGTCTTCTGTGTTTAACAAAAAGATTGTCTGTCTTTTGTGTTTCACAGTGGATATATATCAGATGTTTCCTTCCACACCACCTTTGACTGCTTAAAGAGTTGTTCAACAACTTCACAACTGTCAATTGAAATTTTTCTTCTTTAATTTTAATTTTAATTTTTCCCAACGTTTAACTTAGGAACTTGAAAAATAGATTTGAAACCCCTTGTTAAATTAAATAATATTAATTTACCTTCTTAATTTAACATTTCTGTGGATTCCATCCTTTTGAGAGCCTTCATAGCCTTTTCTGACTGTCTCGCAGCCTCATCAACCCTTCATATCTCACATTTTTCAATGCAGAGTTTCATTCCTTGTCTATCCAGGGTTCCCAGGATCAAATGGGATTTTGTCTCCCTCCTGGTCTTCAATTCAAGGGTCTCCATGCCTCTGTACTTCTTCAACCTCTTCAAAAATCGAAGGCTCCAAGACAGGTATTTGCTCTAATACTGTGTAGAATATGGGTGCATACATAACACAACAATATAAACACATAAATATAAACAAAATAATAAATGTCACATATTAATAAAGATGAAGATTTGTAATGAATTGTGAACGAGTCAAAGATTTGTTTTAACTTTTATGTAAGAAAAGGTGGACTTTCTGATTGTTGAAATTTGTAGTTCCTATTCGTCTAAAGTTGAACAAAAGGAGTGAACGTCATTGCAAAGTTAATACATGCATACAAATTCTCACACTCTTCTATTGTGTATTCTTTATGGAAAAACTTTGTTTCTCTAACACTGTAATAGTAATCATCAAAAAACAGATCAAACTTTCAATTATGCAATCAAATGAGCCATAGCTAGAGCCATTAAGTGCATCTACGTAAGTTGTTGACACACCTATCAACACAAACAATTAACCTGCATGATTCTGATTATTATTGACAAAAGATTTACCTGCATGATTCAGAATATTGATCATCAAAGTACAAGGGTTCAAAAAATGCTATACGAACTTTGAAGATTCATTGCAACATTACTATACATACAAAAAGAAATCCACTGGAAGGCCTTTCCTAGTACCCACATACAAGGAACACATCCAAAATATCTAAACCATATCAAGCAATTTAAGGATTTTTCTAGGAATTCCTAATTGATATACGACAGGATTGAAAACATTTCTCAGCTAAAAGATGTTTTGGCATAAGCCACTTAATAAATAAATACAACACAAGAGTGTTTTTATACTAAAGGAAACTTTATTATTGTTTTTTTATTGCTCTCACTGCTTGGGATGGATAATCTGTCCCCAAAATCAATCAATCTCAAAAATGAAGACAACACAACCAAAATCAACATGCTCCTACTTTACTTAAAGGCTGCCCAGATGAAAAAATAAAAATACCCCCACATTACATAATGTATCCTCGAATACCCCCTTCCTCTTCGTCTATTGATGTTGTCCAACTTACCATTCCTTTAATGATTTATTGATAATAACAAGCATCTTAGGTGTGTGGAAACAAATGGAGATGGGAAGACACTAATCGTGCATTGATAAATTAATATGCTTAAGTGGCCTAACAGTAGTTAAAACCCATGCTAATCATGATGCTTCCATTTTATCATCCCCATCTACATGCCCCTACTATTATGGGATATTAAGGATAATTTCACGGTCATTTCAACTCAGTTTTTTGACTTTCTAGCCTTGGACTTTCATGTAATCCTTAGTGTTCAATGTACCCAGCAGACCCAGCCCACTAGTGCTTGTGCTCTGTGAACCAATCCTAAGCTTAGAACTAGCTGCCTCGGTCATTATATGTAATCATGAGATACCACCAAAGAAATTTGTAAAACAATCGCCAAACCATATTTGGCAACTTGAATAAACAACCCATTTGTACAAAGAAAGAAGAAAGGGTAAACCACAAAATAAAGGTCAAATACGACAGAATCGTTGAGGATGAAGAGCATTTCAGAACAAATGATATCAAGCACTCACAACAACAGCTAACAATATCTGAAATGATAATCAATGTTGTCCCATTAATCTGAGGGTCAAGGTTACCGAGTTTAGTTCCAGATCAAATTTGAGTTATTGAGTGGAAAAACCTTGTATATTTCAAAAGCAACCTGAAATGGACTATGTAATCAAATTTACGTCGAAGTAATACTAAGAAAGGAATCAGATCTACTGCAGAATATCACAATTCAATCATTTTGATCCCGAAGTTAAATATGAAAAAAGACCTGTATTCAAGAATTATATGCATAGTTTGTATAGACAAGACACTCAACTTAGCCTTTAAGGAACCCTTGTTCATCAATAAGATTAGCATATATAGAAACAATCATAATTAACACCTTTTGCAACCCTATACAGTCTTCAACAACAAAAATAATGCAATTATACTTTTTTAAAAAATTGTTGAGAATATACATAGTCAGAGATCAACAGGTTGTATCGAGAAAAAAATGTAGCAAGGGTATTGATTAAAAGATGCAGTAAAACTCTTTGTTCTTCAAGTAGCAGCTAGAAGAATTTCCTGACTCCCAAAATTGATAAAACGAATGCACCTGACATGAAAGTCTCCATCAATACTGATGTATTGGATACATTTTAGTAAAAGCGTGAGGCCGAATCATACACTCGACCCACAGGATAAGGTCCCCTTGCTTCATATTCCTAAGTGAAACCAACTAGCAAAACCTTAATCCAATAAAAAGATCGATCAATGCTATGTGCTAAAGAGAGAGAGAGTAAATGCACTAAATAAAGTGACCCATAGTCATAACCATAAGAGCACATAAGAGAGAAGTTACCATCAAACAATAACTTGTAAAAGATAGTGCAATAGATATGGTGCCCTTAGGAAGATAACTTATGATAAGCGATCTTAAACCATACATTCAAAGAATTTTAAACCATCTTCTACCAGACCTGCATGGTTGCATGCAGATGAAACAAAAATGAAGGTGTGGTCATTTGGCTTTATGCCTTCCTTCTGCAAATTGTAAAACAATATGAGAGCATATTCACCATGCCCGTGCATCGCAAATCCTGCAATCATTGCATTCCATGTGATCACATCCTTCCAAGGCATCCTGTCAAACACATGGCATGCATCATCTAAACTTCCACATTTCCCATACATATCTGTAAGGGAATTCCCAACCAAAATATCCAACTGATGCCCATTTCTGAGAATATAATTATGAATCTTCTTACCCAACTGTAATGTTGATACACGGGCACATGCCTGGATGATACTTACAATGATAATTGAATTGGGCTTCATCCCTGCAAGTTGTATTTCCCTAAAAATTTTGAAGGCTTCATTTCCATACCCAATCTCAGCATACCTTGTAATCATCTCACTCCATGTGACCAGGTTCAGAGTGATGTCAGTCATTCGCATTCGATTAAAGTATCCTATGGCCTCCTCAAAATGCCCATTCTGTGCATACTTTTCTATCACAGGACACCACATCTCTTTCATAAATCTTTTCAAACACATTGCACGTATCTTCCATACAGACACACTTATAATGCATTGCAACAAGCGCGTTCCCCACTAGATTATCAGATCCAATACTCTCCTAACTTCATAATGGATCTCCTTCCCCTGTTCCAGATTATTAGCTAACTCAGCGCATGCTCGGAGAACACTTGCAAAAGTGAATGGGTCAGGCTCCATGCCAACCTTCTCCATTTGATGAAAAATCTCCAAGGCATTGCTACAAAAGCCCTTCTCCACATAACCTCCTATCATAGAATTCCATGACACAACATTCCTCTGAGAAATTTTGTCAAACAATTGGACTGCATCTTCTATACTCCCGCATTTGGTATACAAAGCCACAAGGGCATTGCCCACATAAATATCTGATTCAAACCCACTTATCTTTACATGATCACAAATGGCCTTCCCTACAGTGAGTGCAGATAACCTACCACAAGACTTAAGGACACACGGGACAGTAAACTTATCTAGTTGTACTCCTAACCGCTCCATCTGTTCATGGAGCTCAATCGCTTCTTCAAATAGTCTGCTTGAGGTATAGGCTCTGATAATTGCATCCCATGAAAACACAGTATTCTTGGTATTTTTTTAAACACTTGACATGCATCCTTCGTAATTCGTCATTTTGCATACATGTTGACCACCTCATCCTCCAGGCTCGTGTTGAGTTCGATTCCGTCTAACAACATGCGGGTGTGTAATCGTTTTCCATCTTAGTATGATTTCGTGTTAGCGTAGAGACGCAGAAGAGAAATGCAGGTGTCCAGATCAAGCCGAAGGCGTTGTTGGTCCATATTGTTCAGGGCTTCTTTCGGTTGGCCTTCCTTGCAGAGTGTAATGACATTGTTGTTGTAGTTCGGTTTCAATGATGGACTTCGTTGAAGAGTATTGAAAGTGAATGTCAATGAAGGGCTGTGGAGAAATCTGAGAAATAAATGAGTAATGTTGTGGCTGATGAATATCAAGGCGATGGTGAGAATGTATGGAAGTTCTATAGAATTCCTATTACAAATTTGACGAGTATGGCATAAACTGGAAGTTCGAACCATTGACGAAGGATTGGAGGACATTTAATAGCGGGCTTATCACATGGTTATGAATCCTGCATCACTCAAAGGTTATGTAGGTTATGTTCATGATATATGTCGGGATTAATATGTTGTTCTAGATCAAATATTATAATCAATATAGTATTGTCTATAAGAGGCGAAGAGCTTTTAAATATTTTAAAATTTATTTAAAAGCGTTAAACATGACATGTCTCAATGTGATTTAATATTGATTTAATATTGTACACAGTTACATATCATTTCATAACCTACAATGTATAGATTTTTCATTTTAGTATTCACATATGTCTACCGAGGTGGGATGTGGTCTACTTTTTTTTTTTATGTATGATATATCTAGTGATGACATCAATATCTCTCAATTGTCCTTTTGTGTTGGATCATCTTCATTGAGTTCTCTTACCTTAACTTAAATAAGTGATCTTTTAGCAATGTCAAGTGCTTAGGTAAGTTGTCTTACTGGCTTTCTTCTCTTTCTATTGGTCTTTGGTCATCGATTTGACTATTTTATATCCCTTGGGGCACTAACTCATTGTTTGGATTTTTTCTGGGGCTATAAGCCCCTTATCTAGCCCAAAGTGGGTTAAGATGCTTCATTCCAAGTCCTTCACATTCCAAAATTGTTTTTGGTCACTTAATTGGAGGTTTACATGGTCAAGCCCTCCTCAACCCTTCCTAGTCTTTTGGAGCTAAGAAATGACAAGTTTTCAAGTCATATCACTCTCTATTGGACTTTGGTCATCGATTTAACTATTTTAGATCCCTTGGGGCACTGAATCATTGTTTGAGTTTTGTTTGGGGCTATAAGCCCCTTATCTAGCCCAAAGTGGGTTAAGATGCTTCATTTCAAGTCCTTGACATCCCAAAATAGTTTTGGGTCACTTAATTTGGGGTTTACTTGGGAAATCCCTCCTTAACCCTTCCTACTCTTTTGGAGCTAAGAAATGACAAGTTTTCAAGTCATATCACTACTAGAAGTCACAACTCATAGAGAAAAGGGCATTTTTTAAGGAAAATCCATGCAATATAGGCTATCAAACTTGTGGTTTACAATCAAAACTTGTATTATGGTTGTGCCATACGAGTTGGTCTTTCCAATGGCTAACCTAACATTCACTTATGCCTTTATGTTGCTCCTTTGTATCACTCATTTTCTCTTTGTAAGGTCTCTTGGAATACTATTTCCTCCTCTCACTATCTTCCAGGTACATACTCATATTGTCATCAAATCTTGATCTAGCCTCCTAACTCCTCTTCCATGCCTTTAAGTTGCTAGCGCTAGTCATCTCTAAGCCCTCCACATAGATCTCTTGTTGTTGGTTTGGCTCCAACCTTGAATGATTTTTTGTTTGGCCTTAGGGCATATTTATTGGCTTAGTCCACTCCAACAACTTTAATAATTCACCTGTCACATACCCACTACGACAACCTAGATTTTTCGTCTTTTCTTTGAGGGATAGAATCCACGAATTTCTATGGGGCCTAACACAGACCATCCCTTCCCTTATCCTCCTCCATGTGATCATTGGCTATGACCACATGCCTTACCAAAAAGGCACTTCCAACTTTTGCGTTTCTGGATTTCTGTGTGCGAGCTCTCCCCAGCTCCCTGTCCCTTGAAACGTCGAAACCCAAAATAGGGTTAACGAGCTCCTTGGCTCCCCTTTTTCCTACTCCATACGACCACCTTAGTGAACACAGGGTAACACCAAATGGCACTACTGAAACTCAACTTTTGAGATTCCTGTTGCAAGGAACCCTTGTTCCTTTAATCCCCTAAACCCGAAAGTCCGGTATCATCCAGATCTATGGTCCAGATCATCGACTTGATCAACAACCCGGATTAAATCCCAACATTCTACCTTTTTGGATTTTGGCGGGGTCTTCACTCCTATTTCCCCAATCTCCAGAACCCTGGCGGCTTTAGATCTTCGCCACGTGTCCTCTACAAATGGACGGTCCAGATTCTTTCGGGACCTGAAATGTCGATTCCTGAGTTTAGACCCTTGATTAACTGCTAGTGCCTACCTCCTCCTTCTACCACATGACCCTGTCCTATGACCTAGGGCTCATCCACAGAGCACGTTGGGGTTTTGTATACTGGGATTTCGTAACTTACGAAGATGAGGGGTCTTGCCCTCTAGTTTCCTGGGTGCCGAAATGATGAAACTTATTCACGCTAAACCAATTCTGGATTTCGTATACCAGGATTTTGCGACTTGCGAAGACGAGGGGTCTTTCCCTTTGGTTTCCCAGGTGCCGAAATGCTGAAACTTATTCACACTAAACCGATTCGGGGTTTCGTATACCAGGATTTCACGACTTGCGAAGACGAGGGGTCTTTCCCTTTGGTTTCCTGGGTGCCGAAATGCTAAAACTTATTCACGCCCGATTTAGGGTTTCATATAACGGGATTTCATGACTTGCAAAAAGGAGGGGTATTTCCCTTTGGTTTCCTGGGTGACGAAACGCCAAAACTTATTCACACTAAACCGATGGTCTAGATCACTCATGGATCAATGACCATGATCACGTCATGATTTCCTGAATCGTGAGTTCGTGCAGTCCTACCCTTTGACCACTCCAAGTCGCGAGTTAGAAAAATGATAACCCACTACCACGTGTCTTGCACCGATGGACGGTTCTGAATACTTCAGGACTTTCAGGATGTTTTTCGAGTCCACTCTCCTGCCTATGCAAAGGTTAAGATCGATGGTCAATAGAGCTCCAACAGATCCTTGGATCTATGGTCCTAGATCCCATCACTACTTGCGAAGGCTGAAGGGGTAGAGGTGTTAACACCTACGCTCCTCCTCTAGATCCGTCAGTCTTGACTGATCTGGGGTATTTCCGAAAGGATTCTGACCATTCGTCTACAATAATTTTCTCTCCATACCAATCATCAAGGATTTCCAAAAGTTGGAAGTAAATTTTGTGTCTCTGTCAGACACGATCTCTTTAGGCATACCATGTAGTCTGAATATCTCCTTCATGAATACATTGGCGATGTCTATTGCCTTGCAGGTCAACTTGATGGGGATAAAATGAGTGGACTTACTCAGTTTATCCACCACTACCATGATGGTGTCATTTTGTTTGGTTGATGTTGGTAATCCGGTGATGAAGTCCATGGAAATGGTTTCCCATTTCCATTCCAGGATCGGTAGAGGTTGTAATAATCTTGCTGGGTGTCGGTGTTCTGCTTTAACCTATTGGCATTCTATGCATTTGGCTAAGTAATCAGCTATGTCTTTCTTCAATCCAGGCCAATAGAATTGTTTCCTGGTGGCCGTGATCATCTTCTGGTATCCTGGATGACCAGTATATGGTCTTTTATGTAGTTCATCCATTATGAACCTCTTCAAGTCGTCACAATCTGGAATATACAATCTATTTCTATAAGTTAGCAGACCTCCATATATCATCTGGTAGCCTTCATACTTTATCCCTGTGGGTTCTTTCTCCATGTACGAGGTCAGGGTATGGAAGAATGTGTTTTTTTCTTGTGCATTCTTAACTCTTTCCCTAGTGTTGGTCTCACAGGTTCTCACCGCTGCCAAATGAATTGTTTTCATACTTCTTCTAAGGGAATCGACCACCTTATTTTCCTTTCCCTTGATATGTTTTATTTTGAAACCAAACTCACTAAGAAGGGCCATCCACCTAGCTTGTATAGCATTGAGTTTTGGTTGGTCAAACAGATGTCACAATCCACCATGGTCTGTCATGAGTACAAATTTCCTTCCCAGGAGGTAATGCCTCCACATTTTCAAGGCATGTACTATGGTGGCTAGCTCTAGATCATGGGTCCCATAGTTGGCTTCGTGCTCATTCAATTTTTGGGATTCATAGCAGACTACACTTCCTTCTTGCATAAGGACTCCCCCGAGCCCTTCCTTACAGGCATCTATGCACATGAGGAAGTTGTTTTTGGGATCATCGATCTTCAGCATGGGTGCATGGGTCAGAAGGTGTTTCAGGGATTGCAATCTTTCTTCACATTCTTGTGTCCACGTGAATTTATCTCCCTTCTTATGGAAGGCAGTGATTGGACAACCAATATTGGAGAATCCTTTTGTAAATCTCCTATAGTATCCTGCTAAGCTCATAAAGGATATAATATCCAAAACATCCTTTGGTAGCTTCTTGAACGTTGTAAATTCTCCAACTGTTCTATTGTCAGTGCGGGCAGTCCCTCGGTAGATGTTCTTCTCCACAACCCCAACATTTCAAGGGTTCTCTCTTTGGGTTATCAATATTTCCTGGGGTAGATCCAAAAGGTTTATCTCCGCCTTGGGAGGGGAAATTCTGGTGGTGTACACTTCGGGTTGGGAAGCTCATCCTTGAGTTCTTTTTATAGTTTTTAAATCTTGGGGATTTAAACCCATTTTTCTGGAATCCCAAACTATTCTTCTGCTTCCATCCTTTGCGAGGTTCTATCTGATGCCCAAGATGTTCATGACAATATCTTGCTTTTCGGATAGTGTCTTCTATGGGCTTTGACTCATCAAACTCAATCATGTTCTGATAGTCCTTGGGTAGTCCACTGATGAATCATTGCACCTTTTCCTTTTCTACTTTTATATAGGGTACGTACCTCAGGAACTCGAGGAATCTACTAAAATATTCCTTTATGGTGAGTTTCCCCAGCTTGAGTTCATAGAATTCTTTAGTCTTTTCGTCGAAATACTTTTTCGACAGATACTTCTTCCTGAAGTATTTCTCAAACCGTTTCCAAGATAGGTCCTCTTTGTGAATCCTTTTTATGTTCTTAAGGTCTTCCCACCAAATGGAAGCCTTCCCATTCAGGTTGAAAGTGGCTACTCGGGCCTTCAAGTTTTCCGAGAAGTCATGGACTCTGAAATACTTCTTTAGTCCAAGCATCCAGGCCTCTTCTTCCTCTCCCTTCTTTATTTCACCGTCGAAAGAGGGTGGTTTGGCCTTCTTGAATTCTTCGAGATTATGATTTTTGGAATGATTTCGCTTCTTCCGTTTTCTTCGGGAATAAG
>JZKD02S0439551.1:193850-216208 GCA_000966675.3 Picea glauca | reverse complement strand
TTGATTGAGATAAATAATAAGGTTCATTCATTCTTTGTTGGAGACAGAACACATCCTCAATCTGAGAATATATATACAATGTTGGAGATCTTGGATGGCCAAATGAAGGAGGCAAACTATGTGCCAGACATAAACTTTGTTCTGCATGATGTGGAGGAGGAGGTAAAGGAACACATGCTCAGCACACACAATGAGAAGCTGGCCATTGCTTTTGGTATTCTCAACACAAAAGCTGGAACCTGTATCAGGATCACAAAACACCTCCGTGTCTGCACTGACTGCCATAATGATACTAAATTCATCTCAAATATTTTAAGGCGATGGGTTTTGTATTCTTCTAGGTTTGCATTGAATACAAGAATGTCATCAATATATACAACAAAAAAATCACAAAAGGGAAAAAAGATTGAATCCATCCACTGCTAAAAATAGCCAAGGGCATTACAAAGGACAATAGGCATAACTAGCCATTGGTACTGACCTTGGGTGGTACTGACTTGCACTGCAAGCAAATCTAAGTTCAAAGTACCCAATTTGCCTAAGTTTTCCATATCCAGAATTAAATAACCTAGGAGGTTTGTCCCATTTGCACACCTTGAATATATGAAACATCTCCTAAAGTAACATGATGCAAATCAACTTAAGAGTTTATTTCAAACAAACCCTAGCACACTAAGCCTTCACATAAGCCTTTCAACTCTTGCATTACACAAACACAAAGACTACAAGACAAGTACATTAAGAAGATACAAATGATGTAGTGACTAAGTTATTAAAATACAAAGACACTCTCTTCCCTTTATATAAAATGGGTGAGGGAAGCTAACTATAGAAAGCGGATGAAGTCCACAAGTAACGTAATATAAGCCACTATAGTAGATCCACATGAGGAGTGCTCCTCTCCAAGGTTTACACATGTCACAAGTGGTCTTACTCCACCTCCCAAGTGGTGCACTATCTAAGCTAAGGCTCCACATATCAAGAACTCTTCATCATATTGCTGCATGCTAAACTCAACTAAGGCTGCACATGTTTGAACTCCTCATCATATTTAGCATGTTTGTACAAGTCACATCCACATATCTAATGATATTTTCAATACTCCCATCAACTACATGTTTGATCTTGTACAATCATTTGTAATCAGTCACTAATATCCCCAAAGGTATTAGTCAATCACCCAAACATCATTTTTGAGGATGGAGTTAAACTCGGTCATATCATCCTTCCATTCCTTCTTCTCATAGGCCTCCTCAAAACTGGAAGGCTCACACATCTTGTTGGCATGTACAAGTGCCACAGGATCAATGAGTAGCCTGTAAATGCCACTATCTTGCACATCTCTATTGAAAGTCCAGGGAATTTCTAGACTACAATTACTGATAATGTAATGTTGTCCTTCAAATGCAACTCTCCATTACAACATCAATGGACAAAGAAAGTACAACAAGAGTGGGCCATCCTAGAAAAGAATTTGCCTGGTAAGTACTGCTGGAAAATAATTTAATGAGCTACTGCTGGTAAGTACTGCTCGAAACGTACCTGTTTCAGGATAAATCTGTAAGTGCAGACACAAACTGATCTCCCTAGATCCACCTGGATCTAGAAGAAATCATGACAGAATAATACACTTTCCCTAGATCTAACCTATTGAATGAACTAAGAGATAAGGATCATGGGCATACCTTATGAATGCTTTCCTTTGGTCTCTGTTGTTCCAATATTTTCTCCAATGCTCTTGCGCCGTTCAAATCACGACAACACAAACCAATCGGGGTAAAGGCAGATTAATATATTCAATAGCTAGTCTATACATATGATCAAGGAATTATGTAATAAAGTGACATCATCTTTATGGTAAAGGGACATATTACTGTATTGCATTAATTGAAAGTGAAACTTACAACCTGAGCCTTGATGTCGTAGGTCTCTTTTCGATGGCTCCTAGCTCTGACACACACACTTGCTCATGCATGAAGAAAATCAACTACTTTTGATGACCTTGTTGTTGTCTCTAGCTACTGTAGCATCAGTCCTTCACACAGGCTTTCAATAAATCTCCAATCAATCTCTTTCTAGCTTGCTTCTAACCTTTTCCATGAGCAATCTCCTCAATATATAGGAGAAGCTAATTTAGTTACTTAGATAGGAAATGATCCCAAGATATCTGGAATGCCAACTCTTAGATAACCATTCGTTAGCCAACTCATTCTTCTCGAAGATTCCCTTCTAGAAGGATCAAGAACTTCATCTTTTTCCTCTTTAAGAAGATGTTCGCACCCTGGCATTAGGTACAGTGCGAACCCCTCGCACTCTTGCTTAATGTAGCCTGCGAGAATTAGGCATTCTCGTAGGCAAGTATATAGGTAGCCTGCGAACTTCTTGAAAAATATGATTTCTGGAAACAGACAAGTGTAACTTTTCTCAGGAAAGTATTCTTAGTGAAGAGCTTGATTTTCCATCATCATAACATTATCACAACATCATCACGATGACCAAAATTGTGGATAACAGAATGCCCCCCAAAGTCTGAGAGTGGAATCAGTGACAGTCGATAGACTTTGTAAGCTGCATGTGTGTGTCAAAAACCAAGAGCGCATCTAATCAGAAACCTGCAAACATCCAAGCATCAACAGAATATCATATGTACCTCTTCTGAGGTAGGCATTCCCATGCTCATATCATAGATTGACGACGACATAAACAAAGGTCATGGCCACCAATCATACACTATGGATCCATGCAGTCATAATATAGCATAGCCACCTGAATACACTGTGGATCTATGCGACAAATTTTCAATCAAGATGACATAGCCACGAAACATACACAGTGGATCTATGTGTCGCAAATTATACATACTCCATCGCAACCTGGATCACTTAAGACAATATCCAACGTCTTCAATCTCATCGCCCAAAGTACGAATCTAACCATGTGATTACATGTGTCGAAGTCGAACATGGTAGAAACCACTTGATTACCAGTCATTGATGTAACCGTTAACAAGTGCGAGGGAAATCACCATTGATGTCAATGATTCCCAAGGTACTACAGTACAATCCATCAACTGTGAATAAATGAGTTGATGTCGAACATCCGACGGAATCTTTCGATCAGGGGTCAATGATGTAAACCCACTATCGAAAGCGAGGAACTTGCCATTGAGGCATGCAAGCTCCAAGGTACTAAATGATTTCTAAGTCTTAATTCCGGATAATGTGCTGAAGTCGATGGAACAAGACTCGTCACAGGAGGGCCTTGATGTATCCCCCATTAACGACACGAAATAAGTAATAGAGTTTGAAAGTGAAACAGAGCATGTAGCAATTAAACTGTGGACACAGGGAAGGCCGACACAGAGTGAAAGGATAACTGCAGATGGTTGACTCAAATAGAGGTTTCAGACGGACTTCTCTTGAACATATGACTGACAAGACCAATGATTTGGCAGTATTGACTCAAAAACGACACATGGAATGACCTTGATATCAAATCGAATGAGAAACAAATGGATTACCCAAACCGGCTTCAAATAATGAATGGGGGGTGTCATGTTCAAGAGCGACACTTACTGCCAATTAACACAAAGATGAAACATATCCCTCTCCCAAATTTTCCCCCACCATTTCTGGCAATTACCTCTTTATTTTTACGCAAGCTTGAAGAGGATCACATATGCTTGTTTATATAAGCTCATCCTTCGGACGAGTCCCTCGGAGTACTTTTAACGAACCCTAGGAAGGAGTGGTTCGGTCCCATCACGGGTCTGTCAATGTTTGTTTAACGAGTCTAGAGATAGTAAACTCGAAGGTTTTTCAAGATTATAGAGTTTGGAAAAACACTTAAAAGAGAACTTTCTCAGTGCCTTTTTCGTACAATAGTCCAATGAGACCGAAAAAGGGTTAAACTATCACTCGAAGGACGCATACTTCAAATACTTTATCGAGCGTGAAAATAGCAAGGTCGCTCGACAATCTTTTCCTATTTAGAGAGTCTGAAAAGAGCTTAAAGATAACTCCAGGGGGGTTCCTTTTTTGTGTAACCATAGCGAGCCCGGAAAAGAGATAAAACAACACTCGGTCACGTTCTTATGTTTTTCACAAGCGCAAGAATGGACAAAAGGCGCTCGAGGTTTTAAGTCAAAACCATAGAAAACAAACAAAATCACACCACACCATAAAATGTTTGTCCATAATCATCCGTATTTGTTACCTGCAAGTCATTTTACTCATTCCCATATCAGTAATTAGGGTTAAATAATGAAGAAACATAAAAAATCCACTTTTAATATAGTAAAAAGTAAATAAAATGAATCCATAACACATTTTACCATATCATTTTACCCCTTTACCATTTGATTTCAAAAAACTTCATTTTACCCTTCTACCTTCACTGTTGATTTCTGGGAGTTTCGGGCGATCATTCCACGAGCCGTTTGGATCATTTTGGTAAGATATCCATTCTCTACCTTTTCATGGTTCAAATTCATGATTTATTTGGTTAAAAGTCAAGTTTTAAATTGATTTTTCAAACCCTATGCGTGTAGAGGAATTCCCGCAGGCTGCCCATACGGGCCCTGCGAGAATGCTTCATTCTCGCAGGTGGGCCTAAGGAAGCCTGCGAGAAGTTTGCACTGCGTGCAATAGGCCACCTGCAAACAGCGCAAAGTTTAAAAATTTATGCAACGTTTAGCGAAAAGAAAGAATTTTTCATGTTTAAGATTATTAACCATCTTCATATGTCTCTCATGTAGGTTAATAGCCATCATCATGGTGCTCGAATGGCGAGAACGAGAACACGAGGAAGATAATACAAACACCGAAAATCACCCTCCGACCATTGCTTCCGTAATAGATTGCGGTCTCTTGAAATATTTCCGCATCCCAGGCATGAGAGCCCAAGTTCGATTGCTGGAATACTTAGTCCGGATGTGGGATCCAGACCAGCAGGTTTTTAATGTCAGAGCTCACACATTGACTATCGACATTGAGGAAATCTATTTCTTGACTGGGTTATCCAGGCGAGGGTCCTATGTCAGTTTGACCGGTAGTCGAAGGGGTGGCTTAAAAATGAGTGAGTATTGCAGGCAGTACTGCGTGCGTGAGGTTGAACGACAGAGAGGGAAAGTGGCCATTTGGGGAGTGACCGATTTGACTCTCCGCACCATTCTCTTTACCATTGCTCAGATGGCGGGAAGTGTTTCTCCACATATGGCTCTGCAAAGCTATTTTCAGTATGCCATCGAGTGTACTGAGCTCCGGGTATTCAACTGGGCTGACGTAGTTTTACGCAATCTCAAAAAACAGTTGACTAAATGCAGGCGTGGAGATCTAGAATAGTTCGGATATGGATCTCTGTTAGTGTCCTTCTTCTGTGAGAGGGTCCCTATGTTTAGACTTCAATATGAGTGGCACTTTTCGAGTCCCAGGGATCCACGGATGTTACGATGGTGTCAACTCATGGCCCGACATGTGGCAGGAGCGATCGTCAGGTATGACGATCTCTTCTTCGACTGGCTTCAGGGCCAGGTGCTGATTGTAGAAGATTATGCATACGCTGGCTTGGATTTCCACGGCGATCCTGACCTTGCACTACCTGAGGATGCACAGTGGGGAAACCTCGGTAAGAAGCACACCAATTTTATCTTTTAAATGTTTTTGTATTTTTAACATATTTAAATGTTTTTTTTTATAGACTTATCTGAAGACTAACACCAAATTTTATTGATAACACAGACATTGGGGCATATAGACATGCTGGTAGTTCTCCTGTCCAGCATCGAGGAGAGGCAACAATAGAAGTTCCACAGTATGCTGAGGACTATTTGACAGTGGAGCAGAACTTAGAGGGTCTGATGGCTGACGTTCCAGATATGACTCCGGAGGAGATTCCACGACGCGATCAATGTCACACTATGGGAGTATCTGCCTCTATGGGTTGACTGCTCCGCAGAATTGCTAGGACATTAGTGTGCTATCGTGAACATCATCCTTGATGTCATTATGTAGAAGCTATGGGCTTCAATTTTTTGATATTTTGGTCTTCGGACAAATATTTTGTAAAAACAAACTTTGATCATTATATATATATACACGGCTTCTACCGGCTTACATTACATTGTGTACAATTTAATGTGTTTGATTTATAAATGATTTAAATGCCTGTCCAATACATAATTAGCTAAAGAATCTGTCAATGTATTAAGACATCTAGGAATGTGTTGATATTCAATGTGATCAAAATGTCGTTCCAAGAGGCGAATCCGCAAATATACCCTTAATAAAGTAGGACTTCGAATAGAATATACATTACTGAGTTGTATTACTACCAGCTGCGAGTCAAGTCGGACAACCAAATGACGAATTCCAAGAGAGATAACATCAACCAGTAATTCCACAATGGTGCTATACTCTGCGATGTTGTTGGTTGCTCGGCCAAGACATACACCTCGTAAAGATATAAGATCATTTGTTGGGGCATAGATTGCCCAGGAAGCGGAAGCTAGGTTTTGAGTACTACGGCTAGCACCGTCGGCGAAGCCAATATAAGGTAGAGAATACTCCGACATCTGGCAATCAAACACAATGTCATGTAAGGGCAGAGACCAGATAACGTCAAAAGCAAAACTAAAAGTAACACACACATGCAGTATGATACATAAAATACAAGTACTAGTGCACAAATGACTCATGCATAGTACTTCTTTAAGTACAACCCATTTCTGGGTTCACTCAAAGGTACACCATCATAATACACTAGCTCATACGCTCCTTTTTCAAGAAATTTACTAACAATGTAAGGCCCACGCCACATTGGTTCGAATTTCCCAGCTCCTAAGACATCTTTATCTTGTTCATACAGAAGAACAAGATCTCCTTCAGAGAAGACATGAGGTTTGACATGCTTGTCATACTGTGCCTTAACACGTTTCTTCTGGGCTTCGATTACAAGAGTAGCGTCACGACGAGTCTCGTCTAATTGCATCAAATACAACAGACGTTCCTCTTCGGCAGAGGTGTTAGGTAAGAGCTCTACGGATAGCTTCAAAGATGGTATTTCACATTCTATTGTCAGAATGGCTTCCATGCCATAAACTAATCGAAAAGGTGTAAATCCCATGGCAGACTTAACAGATGTCTGATATGCCCACAATGCCGAAAATAACATTGTGTGCCAGCCGGTTTTATGTATTCCTATCATCCGTCGAATCATCGTTATGAGAACCTTATTGATGTCTTCGACCTGGCCATTAGCCTGTGGATAATACGGTGTTGAGATGTCATGACGAAGGCCCAAATTCTCTGTAAGTTCAGACATCATATAATTCCTAAAATGACTACCGTGATCGGTAACGATAGCCTGAGGGACACTAAAACAAGTGATGACATGGTTGAAAAGGAATAACTCTGCAGTCTTCCCAGTATTGTCGAATGTCGGCATCACCTCGGCCCACTTTGTGAAATAATGAACAGCTACAATAATATAACCATGCCCCCCGGCCGAGTGAGGGTGACATGTCATGAAATCAATGCCCCATTTTGCAAAAGGACATACTGAGACTACAGGATGAAGGGGAGAAGGATGTGACCGGATCTTCTAATTATAGGTCTGGCAGGCATGACACTTCTGAACAGCAGTAATGCAGTCATTGAGCAAAGAAGGCCAAAAGTATCCTGCACGTAAGATCTTCTGGGCAGTAGCATACCCGGACATATGACCACCACATGCTCCTGAATGGCAGTCATTCAAGACTTTCTCAGCTTCAAAATTCAAACAACATCGAAAGACAGAGTCAATACCTCGACAGTAAAGAGTATCGCCGAGGATAATATAATGACGTGCTTGATAACGGACGCGACGTCGTTCGTTACTGGACAAAGCAGGCCGGAAAGTTTGAGTTTGGAGATATATAATGATATATCCATACCAAATATCGTCATTACTGATAAGGAAAAGTGATTCATCCGGTAACGAATCAACTGCTACGTTTTCCGTGGCAGAGTGGGGAAAATCACAAATTATCTCAGCGAAAACTAAGGATTTCTTCGACGTGGCACGATCAAATTCCAAGTCGAACTCCTGGAGAATGACAATCCACTTGGAGTACTTGCCCCCTAGCAATTGACGTTTCAATATATGTTGCATGGGGTTACAATGTGAAATCACTGTAGTCTTTCGGGAGAGAATATAATGACGAAAACGTTGAACTACTTGAACAGCAGCCAAAGCTAGTTTCTCAACATGTTGGTACTTGATTTCCGTGGATGATAAAATTCTACTCAAGTAATAGATAACATGTTCATCATGGTTATCATCCTCTTGAATGAGAACCATGCCGATAGTATGCTCAGACGCAACTAGATAAAGAAAGTAATCTCGACTATAATCTGGAGGGAAAAGAAGAGGAGCTTTCGTGAGGGACAACTTTAAAGCTTCAAAGGAATTGTTAGCAACCTTATCCCAAACAAACTCTGAACCTTTCTTTAGAAGACGTGTAAAACCCCGAGTAATTTCGACGTAATTTGAAATGAAGTGACGAAGAAAGTTTGCTTTCCCCTGCAAACTTTGTAACTAGCGTAGTGAAGAAGGAGGAGGGAGATTAAGAATCGCCTCAACCTTAATAGGATCTACCTGAATCCCTTGACGTGAAACAATGAACCCGAGAAGATGGCCGGACTCTACGCAAAATACACTCTTATGAGGGTTTAGACGAATGCGATAGAATCGACAATGAATGAAAATTGGTCGAAAATGATTAGGGTGATCGACTCGACGTAAAGAATGAGCTGGAAAATCGTCCAAATAAGGTTGAACGATATGCTTTATATCGTGAAACGCATAAGACATAGCACGCTGAAACGTAGCACCTGCGTTCTTAAGACCGAAGGGAAGTTTCCTATAGGCGAAAGTACCCCAAGGACAAATAAAAGCAGTTTTATGTTGGTCCTCAAGAGCGATGTTAATTTGATTATAGCCGGAGAATCCATCCATAAGAGAAAAGATTTCGCTGCCGGCACAGTCATCAACGATCTGGTCGACGAAAGGGGTTGGAAAGTTGTCCTTCGGACAGGCTTTGTTAATATCCCAATAATCAACACAAACACGTATACTACCACCTTTCTTGTCAATCGGTACGGGGTTAGAAACCCATTCTGTCAGAGCCACGGGATAAATAAAACCGGCTTTGAGAAGTTTTTCAACTTCGAGTTTGATGGCTGCCACTTTACATGGATGGATAGGACGGAGGCACTGCCGTACTGGTTTAACTCCAGGGTATGTTTTTATCTCATGCACAAAGATAGACGGGTCGATACCTGGCATCTCTTCGTAACTCCAGGCAAAAATATCACGAAATTCCTTGAACAAAGCAGTATAGATAACAATTTCCTCTGGAGAACACGAAGCTCCAATCTGAACATTTTCAATTATTCCAGGTTTAACTGAAATATCAATGGGTATCGTGGGAGAAATATTTCTTAGGTTCCCTTCCGCAAATACATCATGTGTAGAGCCGGGAACGGTCGTTATGACGACAACGGTTGATGGAGTCGAAATCCGCTGGTAATTCTCGAGAGTATGTTGTTCCAGAAACAGTATGGAACGATGATGCCCATCGTCCCAAGGTGTATCGGCCATGACAAACATGATCATCTCATCAGTGGGAATGATGACACGGAAAGGATCAGGAGACAACTCCTCAACAGAGGGTGTAGAAGGTGTTGCCGATTGAATCGCATGATAAGTAGACTCAACCGGACTTAACGACATGACGTCGTTGAAATGAGGATGATCTCGGGGATCAGGGACTATCCAAGGGTCAAAAGACACTGGAAGTTCATAAGGAACAATAGAGATCATATTAATTGAAGAAACTGACGGGCGTAGAATATCGGGTGGTGGTGGTATGGGAAAAGTACCCATTAACGAAGAGTCTTTTAAAAGACCAACTCCAACATTCTCGTAACCCGGTGGGGTTTTAGCTATAAACGACACATTTCCAGTGTGAGTATTGGAATTAAAGAAGGCAAGTTGATCAACTGTAACCAATTTTCCCTGGTGAGGAAATCGTAAGACCTGGAAAAGTGTTGACACAATAGCGCGCATGGAATCTACCCAGCTACGACCAAGAAGAAGATTATAATCTAGGGGAGCATCGAAAACTTCCACTTCAACTTGGACTGTCTTACCTTTGAGAGTAACCGACAACGATGGAAGAACACCGTAAGGCTTAAAACCCGAGCCATTGAAGGCTTTCAAAGTATTTTTTGATTCTGTTAACGGAGGAGAGCCAATGGCTTTCCAACAAGTAAAAGACATTACACACGTAGAGGCACCCTCATCAACAACAGTTCGACAAATGTTCTTGTCGGAGACAATAACTTGTATCTGAAAAGCAAGTTGCGGGGGTAACCTTGGAACATGGTCGTCCAAGTCAAATACTATCAAATTCGAATCTGTAGGATCAATTCCACCTATGGCTTTCAACAGAGCCCTTCGTTGCGCAGGACAAGACTGAAGGAATTCAAGGGCAGACATCGTTGAAGGTGCTTGGGCCAGATCTTCGACAATTCTATAGTTCTAGGTTGCATGAGCATGAGGATTAAATGTCGACTTCTTAATGACACCTTTTGGGGGTCGTAGGACTATATCAAGGCTCGGTCTTTCGAGATGAAGAGGACCGTTTGTAGGTGGATTTGGCGGAGAGAGTTGTACCAAATCAGGAGGTAAATCGTCAACCTTCTCCTTAGAAGGAGAATAGTCTTTGGCTCTAGTTGCGATGGCAACGTCATTGTTCTTAGAATCACCGGTGCACATCAAAACATATGATGTGGTAGACGTAGATGGTTGGTCATGAATGACCAAAGAGGCATGTTGCTGAGACGGGAAGGGTTGGGACAAGACTGCTGGCGTAGAGGGTTTGGGCGTTCCTTGAAGAAACTTATTAACTTCGGCACGTCTAGGACAATCCTTCGTGTAGTGATCGTCACCACAGATAAGGAAAGGGTAGCGAGGCTGACGCTTATCTCGATCATCAACAGGCGGGGTTTTGGTTCGTTCATTTGGATTATTATTTTTACTCTCCTTATTCTTGCCTCTCCCTTTCTTGGATTTATTCTTACTGGTAGGTGTAGATTGAACAACGTTCACTTCAAAGGTTTTACCGGCGGGAGGAGCAGGAGACGGAGCATTCTGAACATTAGAAGAATTGGATTTAGGGGTTGTATTTGAAATGGAATGTGAGTGGGTATGAGTAGAACCAATCACACCATCAGCTGCATGCGAGGCAGCTGGGGTAGTTGAAGCGCTGGAAGTACCAGGACGGGGTAGGTCAAGTAGAAAATCGTACAATGTTCCCGTTTGAGAATAAACAAGATCAATATATTGGGCACGACTTATAGCCTGCTCCTCCATAACAACGCCACCCATGGCGATTTCCTTACCAATCTTGTTCACAAAGGATTTCGTGAACCATTCTTCCAGTAACTGATCAGGGAGCTCAAGTTTGATGAGACGTCATCGTCGTCTCCACTCATGTATATGATCCGAGATATGAGTGCCTTTAGATTGTTTAAAATAAGTTAAAATCTCAGTCCCGGTATCATAACGGATCGGTAACTGGTAATGCGTAAGAAAAGCCATAGCCAGGGTATTAAAATTGGAGAAGAAACCTCGTGGAAATTCAATGTACCACTTCGCAGCGGAACCAGTAAGAGTTCTTTGAAAAAGATGTAGACGAATGGAGTCATCCATCAGAGAGTTGGATGAACACCATAAATGAAAATTCATGACATGATTATTTGGGTCCTCTCCCGACTTGCCATCGAATTTCAAAATGTCTAATGGAAGTTTAGCAGGGATAGCAGGCCATTGGGGAGAGTGACGAATAGGATCATTTAGAATCCTAGAAAAATATGGCAAATCCAAAGTAGCGAGGAAAGGCAACTGTCAGTTTACTTGCAGGTATTGATGGCTTTGGGGTGGAAGCCCCGTCAGCAAACCAGTAGGAGCGTAAGAAGACTGTCCATAAAGGGAAGGCCCTGGCTGACTCTGTGGTGGACAGATAGGATAGTAACCCCAAGGATTGTAACCTTGAGTTTGAGTAGGGACCTGGGGTTGAGTAGTCTGACCCAAACCCCAAATAGGATTAGTTACCCCGGGATAAGGTTGGCGAACGGTAGGGACAGCTTGTTTCCCCCTAGCATTCTGAGGAAAGTTCTGTAGAAGTTGAGTCCAATACTGGGCCAATTCAGGAGGTATATTTTGTCCAAAAGGGGAGGTTGGTCCTCCTACTGTGGGTACAGTTCCACCCGGAAGTTGTGTGCCAACCTTAGGTTGTGTAGTAACTGTGTTGTGTCTGGGAAAAGGAAAAGGAACCGTACCACCCTGTCCACCAACAAGAATCTGTGGGTTAGGTGCAACAGTCAGAATGGTGCCAGTAGGATTAGGATTACCAGAAGGAAAAGGTGGGAGTGTTAGAATAAAATGAGGAACCTCATACCCAGGAAAAGGAGGACCACCTGGAGAACCGACTGGGGTTTGCAGAGGTGTTGGATTAGGAGGATTCAACAGAGCATTCAACGCATGGTAACCGGGTGGTAGTGTCGAGATGACATCAGGAATTTGCTGGGTATTGATAGGAGGAAGAGTAGTTGCAGTAACCTTGGTTTGGACACTCGTAGTATTCGCGAGATGGGCCATCTCGGGAGGAATAACAAAATGATAAGTAGTAGTCTCGGGTGTAGTTTCTGTATTAGAAGTCACGGGAGGGTTGATTGCGTAGACAGGGGGTGACTCTGTACCAAAAAGAACTTGTCGGAGATCATCCGACCAAAAAGGATCTTGGCCTACTGCACCGTGAGAAGGCCCAATAAGTTGACTCAAAAGAATTAACAACGGTTTCTCCAGAAGGATTTACTCGTCCAACAGGTCATTCACCACGACGAATGCAATAGTCCTCTATAGTATTGGTAACTCGAAAATCGTCGAGAGAGTCAGTTCGTTCGACTTGTGGTGTGGTGACAATTGGAACTTCACTGGTTTCCCCTTGTGGTGAAGTAACCACAAGGACTTCAACTTGATGGGGTGAACCCTCAGGTGTACCAGTAGGTTGAGGATCGTTCAGATGTTCTGGAGATAATCCTTGCATTCTACGAGAACGTCGTGGGGGATCAATTGTAAACAAGTGACAAGTTACACGAGAAAATTTCTAAGGTCAACTTCGAGAAATGAACAGCATTCACTAACCAACAAAATCTAGGAAGCAATCACCAAGCAAACAATACCTTCCAATTTCGAAGCCACTAGTTGGTGATGAAATCCAACGTTGCAACAACGAGACGAGAAGGGGCGGGGCCAAGGTGGAAAAGTTACGTTGACGACCTTCTTAACAGACTTACGCCCTGGTGCAAGCTCCCACACATAATCATGGGTATACCCTCCAAGGAGCCCGAGTGAGTTTGATTAACGTCGATTCCAGGTACCGTGAAGACTTTCCCCTTCACAGTCACCTTGGGTAAGAACCTAGAGAGATAAGCCACTAAGGTCACCACAAACAATAGTATAACCTGGGGGGACATTCGTCATTTTGATCCACATGAAAGGGCAGGGTATCGAGCCTGAAACCAATCTGAAAGGCTTCCACTCATAATTGTGGGTATACCTCGGATTGATCCCCGTAATACATGCAATCTCTACACCGATGTCAACAAAGCAGGGTTAGTAACTCTGCCAACACCAATGCAACCTAGTGCTTGACCCTTGTGTTAGAAGGGCGTCCCAGGACGATATGCTGCAAATGGAATTTAACACTCCCTAACTCAAGATTTTATTGTGTGTTTTTGAGATTTTGGAGAGTGTGTCTCTCTTCCTACTCCAAAGCGCTAGCCTAGCTAATATGTTGGTGTAAAAGAGCTCTATAAAAGAGTTACTAGATCAATTTTAAGATTACGCAATGTTTTTAAGAGTTGTTGATTACTCAAAGGTAACGGAACTGAAAATCATGATATATGACTCTGACCCAAATAATGCAAGGATGATAATGAAATATGATTCTTTTCATTCCATGAATCCTATCTATGGGAGAGAGAGAGAATTTTCCAAATCAACTCAAATACTTAAATGCAATGCACAATTTTCTTGTTTAGATGTCAATGCAAACAATCATTTATTAATGAACAATCTCTAAATGTCTTTTTCAATACTTCAATAAGCTTCTAAAATTTGATTTTCAATGTCTTTGAAAAAGCAAAAACAAAACCTGAAAGAAAACTATTGTTCACTTTCCAAGAAGAACTCTGATTAAGGAGAAAATAAAATCAAATCGTAAAGAAACAACAATAACAACCCAACCAACACTTTCAATGAAAGTAAGAACAAAAACAAACCAATGAGTCTTCCCAATGCAAAATGAAAAATGTTCTTTCGAACCACCAAGCAAAAGAGAAACCACCAAGTACTTGACTCTCTACCAATCATTGGTTCTCAGTCAATCAGACAGACTCAACTCCAGAAATCAGAGAGAAAGAAAATGCCAAACAGAGCCAAGAAACGAAAGTCAAGCTACCAAAGGCAAGAAAGACCTAGAAACCCTAAATCTGTTCTAGCAAGCAAACTACACCAAGAGATGTATAAGTCAATGACCCAATAAGCCAAAAAGACACAATTCAACTGTTCTGAGCAATTGAAAAAGTCAAAACTCAATTTTCAAAATTTTCAAAATCTTGCTCGCAGGCAAGCAGTATAACACAGTGCGAGAAGATAGTGTTCTTGCAGGCCACTTTGAAGAAAAGTGTGGGGTGTTCGCACTGGACCCTATATGCAGGGTGAAAACTTGACTAGTTCTTGTAGGCTGTCAATGGACACAGTGCGAGAACTTCTGAAGATAATAAAAATTTTGAAAATGCAAGCAAAATTCAAGCTGGCTTATAGACCCAGAAGGTCTCTCAGGGTATCCTGAGGACTTAGACACTGAAAAAACAGGAGAAAAATGAAAATAGAGAAAATGGCCAAAGGAAATTCAAAAAACCATAAAGAAAAAGGGATAGTTCCCTAGTGGAGTTGCCAATTTTGTTTCAGGATAAATCCGTAAGTGCGGATACGAACCGATCTCCCTAGATCCACCTGGATCTAGAACAAATCATGACAGAATAATACACTTTCCCTAGATCTAACCTATTGAATGAACTAAGAGATAAGGATCATGGGAATACCTTATGAACACTTTCCTTTGGTCTATGTTGTTCCAAGATTTTCTCCAATGCTCTTGCGCCATTCAAATCACGACAACACAAACCAATCGGGGTAAAGGCAGATTACTATATTCAATAGCTAGTCTATACATATGATCAAGGAATTATGTAATAAGGTGACATCATCTTTATGGGAAAGGGACATATTACTGTATTACATTAATTGAAAGTGAAACTTACAACCTGAGCCTTGATGTCGTAGGTCTCTTTTCGATGGCTCCTAGCTTTGCAACACACACTTCCTCATGCATGAAGAAAATCAACTACTTTTGATGACCTTGCTGTTGTCTCTAGTTGTTGTAGCATCAGTCCTTCACACAGGCTTTCAATAAATCTCCAATCAATCTCTTGCTAGCTTTCTTCTAGCCTTTTCCATGAGCAATCTCCTCAATATATAGGAGAAGATAATTTAGTTACTTGCATAGGAAATGATCCCAAGATATCTGGAATGCCAGCTCTTAGATAACCATTCGTTAGCCAACTCATTCTTCTCGAAGATTCCCTTCTAGAAGGCTCGAGAACTTCATCTTTTTCCTCTTTAAGAATATGTTCGCACCCTGGCATTAGGTACAGTGTGAACCCCTCGCACTCCAGTTTAATGCAGCCTGCGAGAATTAGGCATTCTCGCAGGAAAGTATATAGGTAGCCTGCGAACTTCTTGAAAAATATGATTTCTGGAAACAGACAAGTGTAACTTTTCTTAGGAAAGTATTCTTAGTGAAGAGATTGATTTTCCATCATCATAACATTATCACAAAATCATCACGATGACCAAAATTGTGGATAACAGTACCTGAATGAGCTCCTCTTGGTTTCAAGAATAATTTATTGGAGCCACGCGTCTAATATTTGATCAAACTGTCTCCCTTGATTTGAAGTAGCAACAACGAAGTCAACATTTACTTTGTTGTTGCTATGTTGGATCGAGGGAGGCTTTCTCCAAGATTAAATGACTCCAATAAATTATTCTCTACTAAACAGGGCCAACCACGTGAAGACGGAAGCTCTTATGGCCCCTTCCCCCCCCTCACATCACTATCAATTCCCCAATACCCAGCATATAAATCTATTGAAATATTTACAACAAAAGAAAACATATTAAAATATTAAAATATTCATGTACATCATCATTTAGTACTTTTAGCCAGCCTCTTCTTCTTAGCCCTATAGTTCCTAATCATTTCATCCATATCTATGTCTTCGTTCTCTGGGTGCTCTTCAAAATCTGATTGTGATTGCATCCTATCATGCAGAGCACGCCTAGTCGCAGGGCACTCACGCTATAATGGAGGTCGTTGTAATGAGGCATCACCTACAAAAGAAGAAAATACAAAATTTAAATGGCCAATTTTTAAATATCATTGAACTAGTTCAGTAATATTAAAAAAAACACATGCAATGTAATTATTTACCTAGTGCACTGGTCGACACCGTTGAAATGGTTGCCCCCACGTTCTCCTCTTCAACTGTACGAGCCTCAAGTACAACATTGTCTGCCATTGAGACCACAAACTTTATAATGGAAATCATAAATGTATAAGTAAGTATAACTACAAAATTATTAAGTATATGATTAAAATACAGCCATATTACCATCATGTGCCAGCTCGGTCGTAGCACCATCGTGCAGCTGCGTCTCCGTGGATGAAAAGCTTAGTTAGCTTCATTGGTTAGCTTCATTGGTTGTATGACTACACTTAGTCTCATGTCTTTTGTTGTTAGGTAGGGTGGGATAGGGTAGAATATATTTGAATAAGTTCAGCATTTGAACATTTTKTCATTTGAAATCYRTTTKTTTGGTAGTAGAGGTCCTTTCDCTTTCAATAGGTGTTGGCAGCACATCTTAAGTACTTCCAAAAGTAGCAGAAAGGGTCAAATCCAAGGATTGTCAACCTTGTCATACAAAATTTTGAGGGACTGGTTGTCAATGGGATTCAGTAACGACCTCCTCGTTACGAAAACCATTCTAGTAACAGGTGCAATTTTTTTTTTTTCTTTTCTTTAAGGTGTGTGCACACGTGTAGAAGTAACAACACACTTAACTGTATGATGCCACTCGACAACCAACAAGACGCAACCACAAAGTTCAGCACAAGAAGATTGAAGGCACTCAAAGAGAAGCTGCAACAAATATGACCATAGGCAGACGACGCACAACACATACATTAAGACATACTGGGGTGCACAGTGAGGACACAGAGGGAAGAATCTAGGGTGTTAGGGTTACTATTTCTGCACAAGAAAGCAGGGCGTTTAGTCTTATGTCTTCTCGAAAGAAGATTATACAGGCTCCTGGCCAACTGCTTAGGCAGAAACTAGTAACCCGATCTAGAACAAGACGCAAGCAAGATGAACACAACAAGACGACCCCGACATATTACAATGACAACAAGCAATAATGTCCCTAGACATGAGGCGTACAAATAGCAGCCGGGTGTAGAAAATGACAACAGGTGTTAAGTACAGTACAGTCACGGATGGAAAAATCCAACAATAGAGTTTACTATTTCTGCATAGAAAAGAAGGGCTTTTAGTCTTATGTCTTCTCGAAAGAAGATTAGACAGGCTCCTGGCCGACTGCTCAGGCAGAAACTAGTAATCTCTGTCAGGTGTGTCGCAAGAGTGGAAACCCTACCTTTAAAGGGCCCGAGACTCTTGATACGACACTGGATTCCTTATACAGAAGAATCACACACACAGACATGACTCCTAAGGCTACTAGGGCGTGACTATATCCCACCCGACTCAAGCAGACCAGGCAAAAACGATCTCATCCAGGTACAACAACAACTTAAGACAACCACTAACTCTACGGATGTGCATGTCTGAAGGACTCCGAAAATGACCCAACAATGCTAAGACAAGGTAGTTCCCACGACTCAAGGCATGTAATACTGGACCAATACTCCCTTGAACTCCAGGAGTAGACGAGATACCTAGCCCAACCATTTAGGAATGTAAATTTAGTAATCGCAGATTCTGCCATTACCATCTTAGTAAATTAAGGTACTTGTTTCTAGGACCTTATTTTTATAACCAACCGTAACCAAGTTTTAATCGTATTAGGATAAGTCCACAATGCCATTATTTTCATAAAATATCTAACACAAAAGTTCGCACCTCAATTTATAATGACATATATTACCCTTACATAATTCAATATAAAATAACATCACATTGATAAATAACATCATGGTTGGATATATCAATAACCCATCATAATTACACATGACAAGATATAACAACTACAATATTCAAATGACATTATTTAAATAACAGTATTTTAAAAGGGACCCTATATAAAGATATTTAAAACTATCACATCTAAAATATCAACATTTAAAAGGACAAAAATAACATCATAATTAAATTATCGGTCCCTAACATCAATATAAAAATAACATCACATATTTAAAATTGCTTCACCCCCATAAAGTGCCACCACTAACTGGCAGGAGTTCCTTCTTAATTGAATACATGAGTAATTCCTTATTATATTGAAGATATAACAATTCCTACTTAACCACCAATCAATCCACAATTAACATATAACATTGCCATTGCGTAACTATTAAATAAAACTAATTAAATAACAATTGAACATGGATCAACCGTTAAGCCATAACTACCAACATTGCCTTCGACTGCCATAACCCTACCATTAAGAAATCATGAAATTAAATTACATTATCTTTTTGCATCCTCTACTATAGCAACCTGTTGCAGTACTTTATTCAACATTCCATTATATCACTTGACAACACCCTTACCATCTGCGCTAACATCACACAATTCTTTATGCTGGTCCTATCCTAAACAATAAAATTAACATTTCCTCGTTTTACATTCAGTCCATTACATTCACTGGATTGATAATTATCAGGCTTTTAGGGAGGGAAACCGAACTAATTCAATGCTAGTAATGTAAGCCAGCTGTAAAAACCACTCACGTTCCAGCATACATCAATGTCATAAACTGATGACGGAAGGGCATTCTACGTGGCTAAAGATTTCGACAGTAAAATTAAAGAATGGTTGAAAAATCTGGCTGCCTAGTTATAATAACCTATTCGCTGTTGTAACTTGCAATTGTTTAAAAAATTCAAAGTGCATTGGCAAATGGGTTATGTTAGGCATTGCTTTTAATGTTGCTACAAGTTAATCTATAATTTAGATAATAGGTTGATCGCTGCCAACAAAGGGTTTCTGCATTGTTAGAAGGAAAAGATCGTTTTAATACTGCATTAAGTAAACCTCCGTTTTAAACAAAATTGTTGTATGAATGCCTAATTTTGTTATCAATAGCTCACAAAAAGGGTACTCTAGACTTAAATTCAATTGGATAAAACGGAGCGTAACGCAACCATCCACTAATAGAACAATCATGCAAATTTACATATGGAAGGGAGTTAATTTCGCTTAAGATGATTGGTTACGAGATGCATGGCCATGAATAACACAACTGGTTACCAGAACGGAGGGCGATGAAGACGCTGTGGTGCTGACCTGGGCTCTCAACGGTAACTAGAACTCTACCACCAAACGACCCTATCCATAAAGAAAAAAGGTGTAAAATATCAAGGCCGGAATGGAAATAGATGACAAGTGAGAGAGGCTACGTGGCAGAGGCGGCGTATCATAGAAAATCAACTTCCTAAAATGCAGGGGGGTGTATGACAGAACCGCCGAAAATGTTTAACGTTACATGCATCGAGCAGTTCAGCCAACACACAATGAACTTAGCCAGGAGACGCAGAGAGTTATAACCCCGATGCAGAGATCAATGCCCAATGCCAGGACAAAAACAAAACCAACAAGGGATGAGATATACAATGAACGCAAGCAAGTTTGCAGAGTACGTGAGGGCTTTGTCCCAGTTCGACCCAACTACACCACGAAATTTTTGAACACCAAATCAAATTCCAATACCGATTATAAAAATTTCATTATATATAAAAATTTACTACAGAACTCTGGACTTAAGTGCATGGCGGTCGAATGGAACCAATTATGCCTCACCACCTATAGGTTCAACTTAAATGGACAGAATCTTTAGGAAAGGTGGCGAATCACCAGTTTAGGGTGTTCATTTTTGTTAGCAAAACAACATCCAAAGGTCCACGAAATCGTATGTGCCCAGATAGCTATGGAGAACATTGAAAACCTCTTGGTGTTCGCTCTACCAAGGTCTCAGATAAGCTAGGTCGGACTCAGAAATCTAAATCTAGGATTCCAGGATATGATTTGACACGGGACCAAACAGTCTTGAAACTCGACATAAAACAAAACTCCGAACAGGAACACACTATAGTCACATAAACTCTAAACAATAACACTCATTACAGTCATGTAGACTCTCAACAGAAAAACACCTTACAGTCCATTATAAGCGAATTGACCTCTCATAAACTACCTCACGTAAATCCTTTCCTGAGGACTTCATTACATAAAATTACAGCATACCAATTTTAAACAAATGCGTATTAGACATGCGACTACAAATAAAATCAGACATGCTTCATCAAGATCAGATTTGGATATTTAAGGTCTGTCACAAAATCAACAGGGTAGAGGATCAAAATGCCTGGGTCAGAATCCACATGCATTCACAAGTAAACATGCCTACAGAACTATTCATACCTCCTACGCAATTTATCAACATGTGAGCGTACCTTTTTCCTTTTTGACCGCCTTGATTGATGTCCGCGCCTCGTTTGGTGTCCCGCGCTCCTTGCCGCTCCTGCTCGCCGACTGTAGCGACCTCACTGGTACCTCCTACCTAATCGCTAGGGGTACTCTGCTTCCCCCTTAGCCCCCCGAGCCGCAAAGGGGCCACACAAGAACCAGAGATAAGACTAGCTTCTTAGCTCGCCTCCACGGCTGAGCTACCACTCCAACACAGCTGAGATAAACCCAACTCCTCACAAGCAATCTTTCAAGCCACAATTCAGCAGCGTAACGTTACGCTAACCGTTCCCCCTTCTTCCTTCCTTTCCCCTTCTTTTATAGAAATTTGAGACCCACCTACTTTCCTAAATCATTATTTAATTAATTTTTAATGACAAACCTCTAAACATTCTCTGTCGTCCAAGTGTCACTCATCCCTATGGTTCTCCAAAAATTAATTTCTTTTTAATAATTAAAAGACTCAATTCCCTCACTCCCCCAAAAATCACTCCTTAAATTACTCCTAGGGTTCCTAGATCCCCTCTCATGCTTTTAATAACTTTCCTAAAATGAACTTGCTGATTTTTAGTAATTCCTTAATTGCTGATTCCTTTTAGATTTTTACCCTAGGTCTCCTACTTTCCTTTATTAAGTTTCCTTTATTACAAGTTTCCTCATTTCTATTTTTTTTTATTATTTTATTTTTATTTTTAAAACCCAAAAAGATAAAAGCACTCATAAAACCCTTCATTGTATTTCTTAAATCCTAACTTTTATACTCCCACACTTTAATTAGTTTATTTCTTCTTATCATTTAAAAACCATGGGTTTCAATTAATTTATCTCCCTCATTACTTTACCCCCCCTTAGTTTAATAAGACTTTAACTAACACATAGGAGGGTTTTAGTTTACGCCCTTAAGTCTGTTTTTGTAGGATCTTTTCTTAGGGCTTATCAGAATTTTATCTTTGAGATGTTTTAAATTTAGGTTTAGATTGAACTAGGCGACAATTCATTAGGGGGTTCATTTTAAGAATTTTATCAGGCATTAAGGTCTTAGGGTCATCTAGGTTGTCTCATCATCATCATCAATGTGATGTGCCCTTCAGGATGCACTACGTGCTCCAAGGGTGCCACTCGCCTCGTTAGCCTCTGTGGCGCGACGTTCCCTTCAGGATACACCACGTGCTCCAAGGGTGCCACTCGCCCACTTGTGATTCTTTTGCACGACATGCCCTTCAGGATGCACCACGTGCTCCAAGGGTGCCACTCGTCGACTTGATGGATTGGTAGACATCTATAACCCCTAGAGTCAACACTCCGCTAGGTGAACTTGTGGGAGACTAAGGGCTCTAAGGAATAAGGCCCCCGCCTTATTGTGCACCCCTTAGAATCATCGTGAGCGACTGTCGCAGTCTTCCCTCACGGCATCGTGGATCC